>ML779475.1:866651-893715 GCA_009831015.1 Picea engelmannii | reverse complement strand
GGGTGTTTCTGTGTACCCCACAAATATCCCAACTTCAGTAGTCGGTTCCAGCTTCTTCCTGGCATCCTTGGTCACATGCACATAAAGAGATGAGCCAAAAATCTTAAAATGAGAAACATTAGGTTTCTTACCAGTGAAATCTTCTTCAGATGTACTCATGCCAAGTACTCTATGAGGAAAACAATTTTTCAGATAAACCGCAGTGTTGCATGCTTCTGCCCATAAATGCATTGGTAGGCCCTGATAATGCAACATCGCTCGTGCTGCACCCACGATCATTCTGTTCTTCCTCTCCGTGACCCCATTTTGCTATGGGTTATGAGGAGCTATGAGTTCTCTTCGAATTCCTTCTTTGTTGCAGAAGTCTTTGAATTTGTTAGAGATGTATTCTCCACCATTATCGCTCCTCAGAGATTTCACTTGCTTCCCCGACTCTTTCTCCACCAATTATTTAAACTCATAGAACTTTGAGAATGTTTGATCCTTCTTCTGCATGAAGAAGATCCAAAATTTACAAGAAAAATCATCAACAAAAATAACATAATACTTATGTTTTTCTTTAGAAGCAACCGATAATGGTACACACATGTCTGTGTGAATTCTCTCCAGGATCATCGAAGCATGGCTCTCCTTTTCATGAAATGTGGACTTTACACACTTCCCCATGGTGAAACCCTTGCACTGATCTAACTGAGAAAGTGTTCCCGTTGGAATTCCAGTAGATATTTGCTGCATGATCTTCAAGGCTCCATGATGAAGATGGCCCAATCGCTTGTGCCATAATTCACCCTCATCCTAGCTCACCACTTTTTCTACCTTGCCCATCATGGAAGTGCAACCATCTACCTCCATCTTGTAGAGATTCTTAACTCGAATCCCTATCTTCTTGATTTGACCCATTGTTTTATGTCGCAGGAAGGCTTTTCCATCACTGAAAACAACATCACAGCCTCTGTCGTCCAACATTGCGAATGAGACCAAGGTTTTCTTCAGACCTGGAACATGCATAACATCTTTCAATTGAAATGGTTTACCTGAATCCCTCTGAAAGGTAATGGTACCAATGCCAGTCACACTGTATCATCCATCGTCTCCCATCTCTATATGAATTTTGAGATCTCTCTCCTCCAAGTAATTGAAAAACTCCTTATCTCCCGTCATGTGGAAGGAAGCGCCACTATCCAAATACCACATCGATCCCAATGCACTGGAAGCCATACATGTGATAAAAGAGAAGTCAATTTCAAATTTCAAGGCAAGGGCCTCACCAACTGCAACTCCAACAACCTTCTTGTTCTTCTTCTTCTACAGACAATTAGTAGCGAGATGCCCATGTTCGTGACAGTGAAAACACTTAACTTTGGACAAATCCAACTTCTTGCCTTTAGAATCAGTATTTGAATGGAATTTCTTCCCCTTCCCTCTCCTTTCCTTGGTAGCCAAATAAAAATCCTCTTCATCATCATGCTTTGATGAAGATCCATCTCTGGTGTTCTTCTTGAACTCCTCCTGCACCAAATCCGACCATAGTCGTTCCCAATCTGGCATTTTTTCCCTTCCATTGACAGAGTCTTGATAACAGTGCCAACTCTTGGGAATTCCTAGGAGATCCAAGCTCACCAAATCATCATCAACGAATGTTATTCCCACACTTCCCAGCTCATCCTGACATTGGAAAAACTTCGTGAGATATTTTGGAATGGAGTCACCCTTCTCCATGTTGATCTTCTTGAGTTTATCTTTGAGCGCCAATTTCCTATGGTCGCTGCTGTTTTGGAATAGATCCGTCAAAGCCTTCCACATTTCATATGGTGTGGCTTTCCCATGGAGTTTTGAGACAATGTGGTCTTGTACTCCCTCCAATAGGATCCTCCTCGCCTTTTCCACTTTCTTTTTCCATGCATCAAGATTTGCAGCATCTGAAACATCTGGCTTAGGAACATCTTTGTCAATGAATTCCTTCAAGCCATTGTCTTTGAGTACTGCCTCCATCCTGTCCTTCCAAGAAATATAGTTCAAGCTGCCCTCGAGTGCATACTCTAACCTCAATCCATTGAAATCCATTTCAATCTTGAATCAACTATAGCACCAAGAAAGTATTTCTACAAATTCAAATTCTATCCAATCACAAACTCAACTTCTGCAATCTTCTGCGCTCTGATACCATGTAGAAATTTCAATAAAAAATATGTATTGCCTTGATTATCCTGATCTAACAATTATATGCCACTGTTAAATACATAATCACTTCTACAAATATTCTTGCAGAATTTAAAACATGATCGCCAATTACAATATCAAGAAGAAAGATCAATCACACATAACACAGAGGTTTTACTGGGAAAGAATAAAGCTAAAAACCCCACTATCATATATTATATATATATCATGGGTCATGAAACAATCTCATACAAAATTATAATCCAAGAGCTCGCAGTACAATATACAATCGTCTCACACTGTCATACAAAAATTAGCAAATACATGTGCCAAGTCTCTGCCTCCAGACAACTTGCCTCCTCTGCACAATCTCTGCAATGAAAACCCTGCAAATGAATTCAAATTCCTCTTGCCTAGGTTGCACATTTCTCATGGGAACATCCACTATTTGTGTGAGTGCATGAGTTCACTTCACTCAAATCACAACTGATAGCCAAACTATCCCTTTCACCCATTATCTCAACTGGATCTCCATTGGATCTGACATGCATGTAGTTAACAGTGGTAAATATTCAGTTGCATGTGAGTTCACTGATTGTGAATTAATTAATAATTAATTCACTGAACTCTCACTAGTGTAAGTTCAGTTACAACTAGTACAACTGAGCTTAACTCACTTAATTGATTTAAACTACTTCACAACTCACATAACTACACTTATAACTCTGTTACAACTTCAATTCACTTAGTTACAACTAATTCGACTTCCATGTCCCACCAGCCAACCTTTGAACTCGAATTTCCTATAGCTAACTGATTTTCTATTTCAGTTAACTATTTCAAGTAATTATGAGATAATAGATTAATATTTATTGTCCAATTTATTTAAGGGAAAAATAAATTAGACACACATTTCTTGTTGACTTTTCAACAAATAAGGCCATTGACCAATTGTCAATAAATACTAGCATCTGCATTTGTTTGACAAGTTTTGGTGAGTTTTACTCAAGATTGAAAAGGAGTAGCATAGGAATTACAATCGACCATCTTAAAATGTACCAAAATATCCATTACGTATTTAGACTGAGAAATGAAAAAACCATCACATAGTGGTAATACTTGAAGACCCAAAAATAATGCAGAGTGCCAAGATCTATCATGTCAAAGAAGTCAACAAGTTGTTTCTTCAATCTAAGAATGAGATCATTATTATTTATAGTAATGAGAAGATCATATACATATACCAAAAAAATCGAAGTGTCTCCATTGGTATGGAGTACATACAATCCATGTTTAGATTCACAATGTTTGAAACTATCAATCTTAGCATACCAATCTTAGGGACACTGCTTCAAACCATAAAGACAATTCTTGAGTCGACAAACCAAGTTATAATCTATAAAAAAACCAGATGACTGTTCCGTGAAAATTTATTCATATAGGTCTCCATGGATAAAGGAACTATTCACATCCATATGATGGATTTTCCATACAAAATGAGAAACGAGGGAAAGAATCATTCGAGCAAAGTTCATATTTGTAATAGGGGAAAATGTATCAGTGTAGTCGATTCCTTCTTGTTGAGAAAATCCCTTCGCAACTAAGCATGATTTATGTCACTCAAAAACACCTTCAGAGGTAAATTAGGTCCTATAAACCTATCGACACTTCACAATGTTCTTTCCTTGTGGTTGGGGAACTAAGTCCCAAGTGTGATTGTTTGACAAGGAATTGATTTCTATCTGCATAGACTATTCCCATTTAGGTCATCCTTGAGCATCCAAGTAGCAATAGGATCATAAGTTTCAATTATATGAGTCATTAGGGAAATCCTGACATGTTTCTTTTGACTTATATTTTTTCTCCCGGAGGAAACATCACTGACATTAGGTAAAAAAGATTCAATTGTCTTGGAAAAACACCAGGGTAGAGAAGAAATAGGTGAACCATGGTTCATTGCAGTAGGTTGATCAAAATTATGAGAGATTTTAGTTGTCAGAGATGGCAGACCAGTCGAAACAAAGATCAATGTAATAGTCAAATCAGAGGTCGATGGTTGAGTTGAAACATGAACAAAGTTTCACTTTCTAGTTGAATGATTGAAAACTGGAACATGAGAATTATTGTCAATGACAACATAAAAGTGATCATCCTGCAAAAATCCAAAAGAGTAATTCACCAACTTAATGATATAATAATTCTCATCATACATTTCATTTGATAATGATTTTCTATTTGACAGGATCAAACAATCAATAGGATTTCAAATCTTCAGACTTGTTGGACAATTGGTTTGGACCATCAATTGTCATTTATGTCAACCCTTGGATATTTATGTCAACCCTTGGATATTGATTTCAACCCTTGGAGAAGTCTGAAATCCTTAGAGATGTGGTTGAGATTGATGGTGAGTTAGTTTTCATTGATGGAGTGGTTGATATCAACATATGTTATGGGTGCATTTAATGAAGTCTACATGAAGCCCCAAAGGTGTGGTTATGGGACCCAAATTTGGTTGAGGAATATGGACATGAAGGACAATGTAAATGTAGGTAAGACACTCATAGATGTCTAGTCCTTGTTGTGTCATTTCCGGTGATAGGTGGTACACCATGTGGTTCCTCACAGTTGAGGAGTTATGAGGTTATGAATTTGGAAGCACAAAAGATGGGTTAATAATTCCCTAATTGGTTACAATATGGGTTAAGAAGCCTCTAATTGGTTTCAATTCATTAATGAAAGGCTAAAGTGGTTGTAACAATAATTTTCAAGAAGCCCTAAAGTTAAGGAAAGAGGTTACTTAGAAAAAGTATATATATAGCTCAAGAAGTCATTCATAAGCACATTCACACACACACACATTCTATTGAATATATTCTATCTAAGTAAGTGATTTTTATCTGAGGTAACCAAGGATATCTGAGGTGAATTTTAGAGGGAAGATGAAGTGAAGAAGGGAGAAATTCCAAGGGAGGATGAAGTCTTGTGAGGATGTGTTTTAAGGTATGTTATTTACAGGCCATCTTGCTATTTTGACTATAACTTTATTTATAGAATGATTCAGATATAGAAACTTATAGGATATTGAGAATACATATCAAGGTACCTTTGGTAGAATTTTCAGCTTTTGGGTCATTTTATTTTTGGAGATACACTCTGTGGAAAATAGGGTTTTTGGATAGTCCCGAAACTAGTCTGAAGCAGGTGTTCCGGGTAAAAAAATCATAAATTCTTCATAGCGTACCCAAATTCCATGAGAAAAAATGAATTGTATATATTACAGTCTGTAGTATGTTGTGTATGATTTTGATATCCATATATCCAATATTTTGTGTGTGGAATTCTCTAGAAGTTTTCTCTCTAGAATAAGCCAAAATTCAACAAGGTCTACCTTTTTTTTTTCTATAAATCATTTTCAAGGATGTTCCAAGCAGTGAAACGTGGAGGAATTGCAAAGAAGATATTGAATAATATTGGGTACAAGTTTCATACCTTTATTCATTATAGGTACATAGTTATTCTTGTTGAAAGTTAGGGTTCGTGACTAATCCAAAAACTAGTCCCTTGAGACTAAGGTAAAGTTTGATGAAGATGCTATTATCTTGTTGATGAAGTTGAGGAAGGTCTGTAGGTCTGTGATAAAATAAACTAGGTCTATTACAGAGTTACATGTATGTTTATATTCATGTTTTGAGGGTTATATGTTGATGATGTTATGGTGCATGCTTGAGGCAAGTATTTGGTATAATGTTGAGGCATTGGAACATGATTGAGGCACATATTAGGTGCATGGTTGAGGCATATACTGTTGGTTGTGGAGCTTGATTATCTTCTTGATTTAGAGGTTTTTTTTTTTAATCCATTTTTATACCCCATGAAGACTTTACACCCCAGAAGACTGTACACCCCTCCACATGGGGGAGTTGGAAGGGGGGGCTTGCCCCCCCTACGGGGTCTGGGAGGGCTATCCCCCTGTCTGGGGGGTCTGGGGGAAAGCGGGCCTCAGAGGAAACATTTTTTTATAAACATATATTGTAATTTCATAGTAAATTTGGACCATTCATTATAAGGTCACAGATCTGACGATAAAAGTTATGTTAGGGTTTTTTTCCCTAGAAGGAAACCTTCTTTTATGAGGGAAATGTATTGTGGCTATGTATCATTGCAAACATTATATTCTGAGTGAGGAGACTATGAGAGAAAGAATAAGAAGTTACAACAGGTGTGCTGTAGGTTGCATCCCTTCATTTGCTGGATAATAAAAAGGAAGGACCTAGATATTTCTCTAGTGGATGTAGCCCACACTAGGTGAACCACGTATATCTATGTCTCTATTGTATTATGTATCTTCTTTGTTTTATTTTCACATTTGATTTTATTTTATTGCTCTGCGATCCTATTTTTCTAACAACTGGTATCAGAGAGAAAGGTAACTCGTAGGAAAAGAGGGTTCCTGGTTCGAGTGGGAGAAATGGAAGAAGATGGAAAGTTTAGGGTCGATAAATTTAAGGACCAAAACTACCAGTTATGGAAGATGTAGATGGAATATTATTTATATCAAAAGGATCTATTCCTACCATTGGGTGGATCAACAAAGAAGCCGACGACCATGAAGGATGAATAATGGGAGGTTCTTGACAGAAAAGCACTAGGAACGATACAACTAAGCCTGCCAGTGTCGATGGATTTCAATATTTAGAAAGAAAATAAAATGAAGGAGTTGATGGATGCATTGGATAAAATATATGAAAAACCCTCGACGTCCATTAAGGTATTTATAATGAAGATATTATTTAATATCAAGCTGTTAGAAGGTGGTTCTATTGCAGATCATTTAAATAATTTTAATATAGTTACTAATCAACTAAGTTCTGTAAAAGTGGACTTTGATGATGAGGTCAGGGCTCTTCTAATATTGTGCTCATTTCCAGAAATTTGGAATGAATTGGTCATGACTGTAAGTAACTTTGTATCTGGTTCAAACACTTGAAAATTTGATGATGTTGTTGGTGTTATCCTTAGGGAGGAAATGGGACTGAAAAGCACAGGTGACGAATTAGGTAATGCGTTAAACATGGAGAACATGGGAAGAAAAAAGGATATAGGAAAGGTCTTAGGGAACCATGGGAATTAAAGGAAGGGAATATCCAAATCTAGACTGGGAAATATAGAGTGTTGGAATTGTGGGAAGAAAGGAAATCTGAAGAAAGAATGCAAAGCTACAAAGAAACAAAGAGATGGACAACAAGAGAAAAATCAGAAAGAAAATGTAACAGGTGATGTGTTAAAAGATGCTTTGATTCTTTCTATAGACAATATTTTTGAGTCTTGGGTACTAGATTCAGGGGCTTCATTTCATGCCACACCCATAGGAAACATTTTCTAGATTATGTTCAAGGTGATTTTGGACATGTTCATTTGGGTGATGATGTACCATAAAAAATTGCTGGAATGGGAAAGGTAAAAATAAAGAAAATGAATGGAAACCAATGGTTGTTGAAAGAGGTAAGACACATTTCAAATCTAAGGAAAAATCTAATTTCAACAGGGAATTTGTCAAGTGAAGGTTGTATATTCATATTTACAGATAAGGCATGGAAGGTCACCAAAGGATCATTGGTGATAGAAAAAGTAGAGAAGGTAGGTACTTTGTATTTATGTAATGTAATACCGACTCTTATATCTCTTTAGCTTCTACAGGAGTGGATACAACACTATGGCATCATAGGATTTCACACATGAGTGAGAAGGGGATGCAAATACTTCAAAAAAGAAATTTGTTGCCAGATCTTAAACAAATTGATTTGGATTTCTGTGAGCATTGTGTTTGTGGAAAACATAAGAGTGTTAGATTTATCATAGTCAAAAAATAAAAGAAGAATGGAAGGTTAGAGCATGTGCATACATATGTATGGGGACCAAATCAGGTATCATGTCTTGGTGGATCTCGTTATTATGTTACTTTTATTGAATATGCAACTAGAAAAAATTGGGTTTATTGAATTCGACAAAATATGATGTTTTTGATACTTTTAAAAAATGGAAAGATTTGGTTGATAATGACACAGGAAAAAGGTTGAAGTGTCTCAGATTAGACAATGGAGGTGAATATTGCAACAAGGAGTTTGATGATTAGTGTTCATACCATGGGATTCTTAGAGAGAAGATAGTTCCAAGAACACCATAAGAAAATGGTGTGTCAGAAAGGATGAACATGACAATCATGGAACGTGCAAGGAGTATGAGATTGCATGCTGGTTTTCCTGTACAGTTATGAGAACATGCTGTAGATACCATTATTTACTTAATAAACAAAGGAACTTTAAACTCTTTGGATGTTGGAATTCCATAGGAGGCATGAACATGTAAAAATGTAAACTATTATTTTTTGAAGACTTTCGGTTGTGAAGCATTTATCCATATTGATAAAGAATATGAACAAAGCTTGAGGAAAAGTCCAAGAAGTGTACCTTTATTGGATACAATGTTAATGATTTTGGTTATTGCTTATGGGATTATGAAAATCACAAAATCATTAGGAGTATAGATGTAATATTCAATGAAAGGGTCATGTACAAATATCAGTTGCAGGGAAATAAATAGAAAAAAGAAAAACCATAATACACATTTCTTGATGAGATCACTCAAAAAGAAATTCCAAAGGTACCAGAAAATCAAAATGTACAACAACATGAGAAACAAGCACCTCAAACTCCTGCAAGTGTTGTTAGAAGATCTACCAGGTTAAGTAGACCCCCTGAACGATACTCTCCTTCATTGTATTATTTATTGTTGATTGATTTTGGTGAACCAGAATGTTATGAAGAGGCAATGAAGGTAGACACTAAAAATAAGTGGGATCAACACATGAAAGAGGAAATGGATTCCCTGGAAAATAACCAGACTTGGTATTTGGTTTAGTTTCCTACAGGAAAAAGAGCATTGCAGAATAAATGGGTTTACAAGTCGAAGGAAGAAGATGGAGGAAAAAAACGGTACAAGGCTAGACTTGTTGTAAAGGGGTTTGCACAAAACAAAGGTATATATTTTGATGAAATATTTTCTCTTGTTGTTAAAATGAGTTCAATTAGGACTATTTTAAGTCTCTTGGAAGTAGAATATTTTCATCTTGAACAGTTAGATGTAAAAACAACTTTTCTCCATGGGGATTTGGAGGAAGATATTTATGTGCAACAACTGTAGGGGTATGAGGTCAAAGGGAAGGAAAATTTGGTATGCAGGTTGAATAAGAACTTGTATGGCCTAAAGAAAGCTCCAAGGAAGTCGTATTTGAATTTTGATAGGTTTATGACAGAACAAGGTTATATTAGATGTCATTCTAATTACTGTGTTTATTTTAAAAGGCTAGAAAATGGAAGCTATATTATCTTGCTATTGTATGTAGATGACATGCGTGTTGCAGGTTCTAATATGCAGGATATAAATGTTCTCAAGAAGAAATTAGCTAATTCATTTGCGATGAAGGATTTGGGTGCTGTAAAGAAAATCCTTGGTATGAGAATAACAAGAGATAGGAAAAATCACAAATTGACATTGTCTCAGGGTGAGTACATAGATAAGGTGTTAGAGAGGTTTATAATGCAGAATGAAAATCCAGTTAGTACACATTTGTCCAGCCATTTAAAATTAACCAAGGAAATGTGTCCCAAGACAAGGAGAATATAGATTACATTTCCAGGGTACCTTATCCATCAACAGTTGGAAGCTTGATGTATGCGTTGGTTTGCAAAAGACTAGATATTGCACATGCAGTGGGAGTTGTGAGTAGGTATATGAACAATCCATGCAAAGAACATTGGGAGGAAGTAAAGAGGATTCTCCGGTATTTGAAAGGTACTTCTACTCATGCATTATGTTTTGGAGGTTCATACATCGTTCTACAAGGATATGTTGATTCAGATATGGCAGGTGATAAATATAGAAGGAGGAGAACCAAAAGGTATGATTTTACTTTAGGTTGAATAGCAGTAAGTTGGATTTCAAAACTGCAAAAGGTTGTTGCACTTTCAACAAAAGAGTTAGAGTATGCTTCTGCTATAGAGGCTAGTAAAGAGATGATTTGGTTATAGAGGTTTATGGAGGAATTGAGAAAGAAAAAATAGAATAACATGTTGTACTGTGACAGTGAGAGTTCCATTCATATTGCAAATAAATCAACCTTCCATTTGAATACTAAGCATATACAACTCATGTACCATTTCATACGATCTGTCTTGGAAGATGGACATTTGAAGTTGGAAAATATAGACACTGGCCAAGATCCTTCAGACATGTTAACAAAGGTAGTAACCAGGGAGAAACTGAGTTCCTGCTAAGTTTTAGTTGGTCTTCAAGAATGAAGGTGAAGATTAAAAATTTTCCAGGTCCAAGAAGGATCATAGTCCAACAGATGCAACAACAATAGAGTTATTGAGATCAATCTTCAAGTGGGAGATTGTTAGTTCTGGAGCCTCATTATCTTCCTCATTCAGAGGTTTTTTGTTTTCAACTGTGTTTATACCCCATGAATATTTTACACCCTAGAAGAATGTACACCCCTGCACGTGGGGGAGTTGTAGGGGGGGATTCCCCCCCCCCTGTGGGGTCCAAGGGCAAGTTGTCCCTCGAAGGAAAAATTTCCTTGTAAATGTATATTTTAATTTCATAGTAAATCTGGACCGTTCATTATAAGGTCGCATATATGACGATAGAAGTTATGATAGGTTTTTTTCCCTAGAAGGAAGCCCTCTTTTACAAGGGAAATGTATTGCGGCTATGTATCATTGAAAATATTGTATTCTGAGTGAGGAGACCGTGAGAGAAAGAAGAGGAAGTTAAAACAGGTGTGCTGTAGGTTGTATCCCTTCATTTGTTGTATAATAAAAAGGAAGGACCTGGCTATTTCTATGGTGGATGTAGCCCACATTAGGTGAACCACATATATCTGTGTCTCTATTGTCTTGTGTATCTTTTGTGTTTTATTTCCACATTTTTTATTTATTTTATCGCTCCCCGATCCTATTTTTCTAACATATACTTGGTATATGATCTTGGTTGTTTGGTAATTTTTTGAGGCACTTCATTGATGATATCTTATGGTACATGGTGTATTACATGATTGAGACATATCATGAGTGATATGGTATATGGTTGAGGCACATGGTTTGAGGAGCATCTTGGATATTGGGCACATTGTTTGAGATACATTTTTGGTATATGTATGAGACATTCCTTGGTGACATTGATGCATGTTGAGATACATAGTTGATGCATGATATGGTGTTGGCACATGGTATGACATGGGTTTTGGTTGATGCATGATTTGTTACAGGTTTGGTACATGATATGGTAAATGTTTTGGTACATGATTGATGCATGATTTGGTACAGGTTTGGTACATGATTTGGTACATGTTTGGTACATGATATGGTATAAGTTGGTATATGTATGGTACATGATATGGCACACTTTTCGTATATGTTTTGATACATGATTGATGCATGATTTGGTACAGGTTTGGTACATGATTTGGTACAATTTTGGTACATGATATGGTATAGGTTTGGTACATGGTTGAGACACATATATTGTGATGGTATGTTGGTGATGTTGGTACATGCTTGGTAGAGGCATGGGTTGGTGATGTTGAGATTCTGGTTGAGAGGTGTTCTTGGTGATCGTGGATTTGGTTTCATTGATGTTGAGTATCAATGACAATGACATGTTGACAGTGACAGGTTGGATACAATGACATGTTGACGATGATAGGTTGATGTGATAGGTTTATAGTTATATTTTGATGTGACAATGAAAGTGGAAATGAAAGTGACATTAGCAGTGGCAGTGACAATGGCAATGATTTTGGTAGTGACAATTGGTCTACACTTATATTTCAGGGTGACATGATGTGGCAAGGAAATGGGATTGTAGCCTCCTTTCGATAGGAGTTGGAGAATCAGGGAGTTGGAGCTTCCTTCAGGTTGGAGCCTGAGAATCAGAGGGTTGTAGCCTCATTTTGGTTGGATATAGATAATTCAGGGAGTTTTAGTTTCCTTCAAGTTGGAGCCTGTAAATAGGGGGTCACAACCTTCTTCCAGTTGTAGCTGGAGATTTGGGAAGTTGGTGCTTCCAATGAGTGTATTGTTTGATATATAATAAATAATTTCGTGGTTTTATCCCATTTGGGTTTCCATGTAAATTTTGGTGTACTGTGTACTTGATGTGATACTAATTATGTTTATATGATCATGACATAATGATAATATATTCATGATATATTGTTGATATACTGATGATATACTATTGATTAAGTTGAATTTTATATATTGTGGTTAAAAGTGGTAAAAATGCTCATATTGATTCACCCCCCCTCTCAGTATTCCAACAAGAGTATCCTATCATGATGCAAGTATGACTCTTTGGATCCAAATTCTTTATGAAATCATTGGAAACATGAGCCTAGGAAACACATCCAAACACACACAGGTGATCAAATGAAGGATTTTTTCCAAACCATCATTTGAATGGGGTCATGGAAGGAGAAAATTGATTCAATATGCGATTGAGAAGATAGTTTGCACAATACACCTCTTCAACCTAGAAGCGAGGAGGAAAATMTTTGGCTTGAAAAATACATCTATCCWTTTCAGCCAAAGTTTGATTCTTGCATTTTGCGATGCCATTTTTTTGAGGAGTGTGAGGAACTGACCACTTCTATTCAATATTGGATCGAACTAGTTATTATTAAAAAGTTTGATTTACATACTCACCACCATTTTMTGATCTCAAGCACTTGATGGGTCAACCCCATTGAGTTTTAGTAAAGGCTCTAAACTCCTTGAACTTTTATAAGACAAGGTTCTTATTTTTCAGAGAAATAGACCCATGTGAAACAAGAGAGATCATCAATGAAAGCAAAAATATACCTTGCACCTTCTAGGGAAGGTATATTGATGCATCAAAGATCACTGTGAACTGATTCCAGTAGGTTTTGTGCTCACCACACTTTTGCAGATTCAAAAGGTTCCTGGTGATGCTTTCCAAGCACACAAACTTTACAAACTCCTTTAGGGGGAAACAATTTAGGTAGACTAATAACCATGTTCTAAGTTTGCATCAACTGTAGACTTTGAAAAAATAGGTGTATGAGTCGTTCATACCAAGTTTGACTTCACTCATCAGTGTGAGAAACAAGAGTAGTTGGTTCACTTCTAGGTCGATTTGTATCACATAACTTATATAGACTATCCTTTGGGTTGAGAATCCCTCTCACAACAATCGACTTACCTTTATTAAAAAAAAAAACATAGAACCAATTTGGCCAAAATTCCATAATCATACATGTCTATGTTAACTAATAAACATACAACAGATTGTCACTAAGGTTTAGCACATGATAAACATTGACAATTCTCCCATGTCGATAGGTAACATCACCCTGATCAACAATATCTAGAAAAAAATCATCAACAACATAAATCTTCCTCTCCTTGGCTTCATCCAAGGAAATAAACAAGGAATCATCCTTATCCATGTGATGAGTGCACCCAGAGTTAACTACCCATTCATTATATGCAGAATGAGACAACAAGACATGAGACATTATGACTTGGAAGGTGAAATTATCAGTGGATCGACGTACAATGCACATGTCTCCTTCAAGGCATTTAACCTTCTCCTCTAAATCATCTCTCTTATTATATTAGAATTTCTCCACATGTCCAATATTTCCACAATATTGACACGCATTATTCTTTCGACTTCACTGGGGTGCATCTATTTGTCCCTTAGGATTCTGATCATGGCATCCAGGTTTCTATGTAGATGTATCAAACCACACTCTTTCCCTATGATCTGAATTTCTCTTTCCCTTGAAAAATTGGGCTTGATATTTTCCACTAATATTTCCTTCTTCAAGTAGTCTGTGTTGATTAATAATCAAAAGGCCATATAAAGCTTCAAAGGTGTAGTCCTTACCATCTTCCTTGCATGATTTCCAGTTGGTGTATAAATTAGACACAAACACATCGAATGGTGTTCTCGAATTCTTCAGAACCAACTCGATGAGTTTTCCATCCTTCTTCTGACAATTGTTTCCATATTTGACCAATTTCAACTAGATTTCTTTGACACACACCAAATAGTCCTCTATTTTTCCAAAAGAATGAGGATCAATTGTTTCTCCAACTCCATGACGTGGCTTCCATCGACTCGGTTGAACAACGACTTCAACTTCTTCCAGATTTAGTGAAGGTATTCAATTCCACTAATGTGAAATCGAATCTCTCATGAGATATAGGTCGTGATGACCCCCACAACCTCATCCTTCTTTCCATCAACAATGAACTCTTCCTGATCGTCTATTGGATTTGGAATTTCAATCTTCATATACTTCTATAGTCCTTTACTTTTCAGCAGGGTTTCCATGTCTGGTGCTCATACTGCATAATTTGATCCGTTTAGAACAACATGATCAATCTGTGAAGCCATCTTCGATATATTAGACAAAAAATTATGTTTCAATAAGTTCCAATTGGAAAACCACTGGCCCAGATTCAATCACACAACATATCTTACTCAACAAGGTTCATAGATAATAGTCGAGGTTTCAAACCATCAACTCTGGAACCATATATGTTGAATTACTGAGGGCAGGGGGTGAATCAATAATGATAAATTTATACCACTTTTAACCACAATTTGTATTCCTTTAACTTATTCAATAATTCTCATCAATTTATTATCAATATATTATTGCATTATAAACATTAACATCTATTAGTGCATAATAAACAATAATTGACACATCCACACAATGCACAGTACACCGATATTTACATGGAAACCCAATGCGGGAGAAAAACACAAAATTATTTTCTTATATGTCAAATAATTACATTCAAGGAAACACCAACTTCCGATTCTCTGGATCCAACCATAATGAGGCTCCAACCCCCTAGTTTTTTAGGATCCAACCTAAAGGAAGCTCCAAATCTGTAATTATTTGACTCCAACCAGAAGGAGACTCCAACCCCCTAATTTATCCAGCTATAACCATAAGGTGGCTACAAACACCTTTTTCTTAGGCTCCAACCTATAGGAATATCCAACTCCTTGATTCTATGACACCAACCAGAAGGAGGATACAACCCCCTTTCCTTGCCCCATCGAACTAACCTGAAATATATATTCCAAATGTAGACAACCAATCACTGTCACTAAATCAATCACCTCCACCATCACTCTGTCACTATCAACCCATACTAACACTCTATCACAACCTGTACCAAAATTATTCAAATATTTCCTAGATATCTGCGACCTGTCTATGCTGCAACATGCAGATGTCCGTGACTCTTTTTAGTGAAACTTGTGGATGTCCATGCCTATATTCTTTGCAACTCACGAACTACTACAAAACTCTCCCAATTTCACTGTTACTACCTTTGTTTCTATCAAACTGTCACCGTAAAACCTGTCATATTAACCTGTACCAAACAATCTGTAACAACATGTACCAAACAACCTGTACCAATAATATGTAACAATAATCTCATCAAACAAACCATATACAATCACCAAGAACAATCACCAAAACAAATCTCAACCATATTCAAAATATCACTAGGATATGCATCAAACAAAACTGTTCATAACAACTCACAACCATCACCCACACATCCCTCTACAAAGCATGCACCAATCACAACCAAGTACTAACCTATACCACAAAAAGTGCATCAACCATGCACCAAATACATACTCCAAGATAAACAACAAAGGGCCTCTAACAACACATCACACTATCCATAAACTGAATACCATAAACCCTTACATCAAACCATGTTCCAAAACCTCACTAATATATAGCCTTAAACATGTACCACTAATAAGCTAATCATATACCAAGACTACTAACAAATGATTCTCACAGTGCACCACAAGATATACCAATAAACCAAGCTAAGTATACCATCAATTTCCCTCAACACATCTACCTCAAATCATACATTACAACATATACCAAACATCCAAGAGAGTATATCCCAAACTTCACAAAGTTATGCCTCAAGCATGCTCCACAACACCATTAAGGTACAATATCAAGACATAACCATGAACATACCTTTAACTCTATAGTATCCCTGTTGTATTTGATCTCTAACAAACATACCTACAGTCTCTCCTCAAATCCTAAAACCTAGAACAAACATCTTCCTCCTTTCCCTTTCTACATATCCGTGCTTTCCCCTTCTACAACTTGAGGGTATCTACGTTTTCCTCCTCTATGGCCCATGGATGTCCGTGCTTCTCTGTGCCTTTAGCTTGTAGGTAACCTATGAAATACTATTTCATTCACTTCCTCTACAACTACAAAATTTTCATTCCTTCAGATCTTCACTGCCTCAGACCTACGCTTTCTCAAATTTGTCAAAGTATACCTGCAAACAACCTTTCACAAAATAGATATTCAATAATGTTCAATAAGTAGTTAGGTGCTAATAAGAATCCATTGCTCTCTTATTTATACTCTCCAAGTGGCTTCCTTTAGGATTTATCTTCTAATTGTTTTACCCAACTTCCCTCTTTTAGGGATAACCCACTTTCAACTACTTTACCCACTTTCAACCACTTTATCCATAAATAGTAAACTCACCACTTCTTGTTGCAACTAATTTATTTTTAATTATTTTCTTATTGAAACAAATTTACCCATGATTAAATCCTAGTTACAATCACTTTGACTTGTAAAATTCTTCTAGGAGCTTCTAGAATAATTGACCTCTTTGACCTTCTAGGGGCTTCTAGATAACTCATGAGGGTTCTCCAACTTCACTAAGCCATATCTCCTCAACCATGAAGAACTATGTGACGTACCACATATCAATGGAAAGGAAACGCCATGTACTATCCACCCAAAATAGTCTCATCTAAAAATTCACTGACCTTGATTACATTATTCCTCAAACAAACTTAGTTTCCTTAATGACACCTCCAAGGCTACCAAAATGTGTTACCAGACATACTCAAGGTTTGACATCAATCTACAATGTCATACTCCAAGGGTTAACATCAATGGAAAACAAGTATCCAAACCATCTGTCCATCAACCTAAACCAACTATTCAACAATGTTTGGGAAGGTGTGGAAGCTGTAACAAAATAGACATAAAATTCTGCAGATAATCGAAGAGGGAATAAATTTTTTGAAGACAAATGTGGTGTCTAAAGACACCATTACAACACTTAATCAAAGCACACTGTGATTAGAAAATCAAAGTGTATATTGGAACTTGATATCTCCATATGATATCACTTTTATCACTTGATGATAATGACCCAAGGGGTCTAGTATTTATAGCCTCAATATCTAACCAACTTCCATGAAATTGAGAAGATCTTGTCCACATATAACGATCGATTGTTAGAGTTGATTCCGTCAAATTCATGTTGTCGAGTTGGATAAAAAGGATGCTCGAATTGACTATCCATGCCTCCAACTTGTAGTCAATTTATGGGTTGGTTGATCCATCACTAGAATATCTTCGACTATTGGTCGACTGTCCAACTGACAGGCATGAAAAATACTCAATTGAATAATGTAGAGATATGGTCGATCACCCAATTAAATTTATCCAAATGTAGGTCAATCTCTCGAACAACTGAATTGAGAAGAAGTGTGATGAACCATCATTTCTTGATGTTCCAAAATCATATGCCATAGTCTTGATTGTTTTCATAAGAAAAAGGACATAAACACTTATCATATACAATTTCAAACTCATACCTAGATATTCTCCCCCAAAACCATACATCTAGGAGAAGAGTGCAGAGAGTGAATATTTCTAAAGATACCTTCCCACATCTCTAGTCCAAGGGATTTTTTTTTCCAAGGAGAGATAACAACATAGTAGGTATGCATCACTAACAAGATAGAAAATATATTGATTCCATGGGAATCCAAATTCCAATGGTTTTTTTTGATCTGACATCAAAATAATCTATTCTTAAAGATGTGCCATAGATTGGTGCATGAAGGTCAATGACCTATAGAGGAGTTTGTGAGAACTACATGACATGATTCCAAGCATGTGCAGGCACTAGAGAGTTTTTTCCATGCTAGGAAGAAACTGATCCAGAAAGATAAAGTGGGACACACTTCCTTTCATAGGAATAATACATGATGAGTGTGACCCCAACATTCTTCCATCACGTATTATTTGTATGAGAGGAAGCGTGGCCTTCCTTCTCTTGATAGGATCAATTTCTTAATGGAATGGAAACATCTGTCCAGTGCCTGCACATGCTTGGAATCATTTCATGTAGTTCTCATGAACTCCTCCAGAGGTCGTTGACCTTCATGCACCAATCTATGGCACATATTTAAGGATATATTCTTCTGATGCAAGCTAAAAAAAAAAAAACATTGGAATGTGGCTTCCCTTGGAATCAATATGTTATCCATATTGTTGGTGACGCAGAACTCCTATGTTGCTATCTCTCTTTGGAAAACTTATGCCCCTTGGAGTAGAGATGTGGGAAGGTCTTCATATTTATCAATCTTCACTCTCCACACTCTTCTCCTATATGTGTGGTTTTTGGGCTGAATATCTGAATGAAGTCACCAACACTTTGCTTCCCAATGTCCACTCAACTTGCAATGGTGAAAACATTTCTTATCACTGTGGAATGGAATACTTGAGATACTTATTTTTTTCCTATGCCTATGCGTTTTATATTGTATAAGATAAGTCTTCTTTTCCTTATTCTTATGAAAACAATCGGGACTATGAAATATGGTGTTGGAACATAAATCATTGATGGTTCATCACACTTCTCCTCAATTCAACTGGTTGGGAAGTTGATCTACATCTAGATACTATTGGCAAGCTGATTGAACATATCTCTACATTAATCGGTCGAGTAGTCGACATGATTGTCATTCAAACAGTCGAACAACAATCAAATATAGTCGAGTAGTGGATCAACTAGCCCAAAAATCAATTACAATTTGGACACATGGATGATTAGGTCGAGTTTCCTTGTCAATCTGAATCAATAGTTTGGATTTGATGAAGTCAACTCTAAAAACCGATGGTTATATGTGGATAATATCTTACCGATTTCATGGAATTTGGTTAGATATTGAGGCTATAAATAGTATACCCCTTGAGTCATTATCATCAAGTGATCAAAGTGATATCAGATGGAGATATCAGGGTCCAATATGCACTATGATATTTTGATCACAGTGCTATACCGATGTCTTTAGAGATGACTTTTGTCTTCAAATTTTTTATTTCCTTTTCTATTATCTGTAAAATTTTCTATCCTTTTCGTTACAGGTTCCACCCCTTCCCCAAAATGGTATCAGAGTCTATGGTTTGAAACCTTTCATGTTATATTCAAACCTTTCTAATTTGCATATGTTGTGTGATTGACTCTAGGTTAGTGGTTTGCCGATTGAAACTTATTGTAACCAAACTTTCTGTCTAAGATATCGAAGATGGCTTTGAATATTGATCCTATTGTTCTAAAAGGATACAATTATGTAGTATGGGAACTAGACATGGAAACCATGATGAAGAGTAAATAATTGTCGCAGTATATGAATATTTCAATTTTAGATCCGATAGATGATTATGAAAAGTTCACTGTTGATGCCAAGAAGTATGAGGTTGTGGGGGTCATCACGACCTATATTTCATGAGAGATTCAATTTCACCTCTGTGGAATCAATTTCCCTCATCAAGTATAGAAGAAGATGAAGTCTTTGTTCGACCGAGTCAATGGAAGCCACGTCATTTAGTTGGAGAAAGAGTTGATATATCTCAATCCAAATTCTTTTGACAAAATAGAGGACTATTTGGCGCATGTCAATGAAATCTAGCTGAAATCGGGTGAATGTGGAAATAATTATTAGAAGAAGGATGGAAAAATCATCGATATGGTCCTAATGAATTTGAGAACACCATTCAACATGTTCGTGTCGAATTTATGCACCAACTAGAAAGCACACAAGGAAGATGGTAAGGACTACACCTTTGAAGAGTTTTGTGTCCTTTTGATTATTGATCAACATAGACTGCTTAAAAAAGGAAAACGTGGTGGTAAACATCAATCCCAATTTCTCAAGGGAAAGAGCAAGTTATATCATAGGGAAAGAGTACAGTTTTCTATCTTTACACACAAACTTGGATGCCATGACCATAAACCTAAGGGAAAAACATATGAACCCTAGTGAAGTTGAAAGAAGAAGACATGTCAGTACCATGGAAAGACTGGGAAGGTGGAGAAATTATGCTATAATAAGATAAAGGATTTAGAGGAGAAGGTTAAACACCTTGAATGAAACATGTGTGCTATACACTGATCTATTGATAATTTCACCTTCCAAGTTGAAATTTCTCATGCCTTGCTATCTCATTCTACACAGAATGAATGGGTAGTCGACTTTGGGTGCACTCATCACATGGATAAGGATGCTTCCTTGTTCACATCCTTGGATGAAGCCAAGGAGAAGAAGATTTATGTTGATTATGATTTTTTTCTCAATATTGTTGGTCAAGGTGATGTTACCTATCGACATGGGAGAATTTTTGATGTTTATCATGTGCCAAACCTTAGTTGCAAACTTTTGTCTGTTTGTTAGTTAACACAACCATGTAATATTATGGAATTTTGGCTAGATCCATTCTATGTTTGTGATTTGAATAAAGGTAAGTCCATTATCACCAGAGGTATTTTCAACTTGAAGGACAATTTGTATCAGTTCTGTGACACGACTCGACCCAATAGTGAATCGACTGATCTTGTTTCTCATACTAATGAGCGAAGTCGAACTTGGAATGAATGACTCAAACACCTGAGTTTTTAAATTCTGCAATTGATGGAAACTTAGAACATGGTTGTTGGTCTACCTAAAGTGTTTCCCCCTGAAGGAGTCTGTAAATGTTGTGTTCTTGGAAAGCATCATCAGATACCTTTTGACTCTAGCAAAGTACAACAAGAACAAAACCTACTGGAGTTGGTTCAAAATGATGTTTGCTGCATCAATCTACCTTCCCTGGTAGGTGCAAGGTATATCTTGACTTTCATTGATGATCTCTCTCATTTCACATGGGTCTATATTCTCTAAAATAAGAACCTTGTCTTAGAAAAGTTCAAGGAGTTTAGAGCCTTTGTTGAAACTAAACGTGGCAAACCCATCAAGTTCCTGAGATTAGACATTGGTAGTGAGTATGTAAATCACCCTTTTGAAGAATACCTGGCTCGATCCGGTATTGAATGGTAGTGGTCAACTCCTCACACTCCTCAACATAATGGTGTTAAAGAACACAATAATTATACTTTAGTCAAAATGAATATATGTCTTTTTCAGGACAAATATATGCCTCCTTACTTCTAGGTTGAATTGGTGTATTGTGCAAACTATCTGCTTAGTCGCATCTCAAGTCAAGTTGTTCCTTCCATGAATCTGGTCGAACGATGGTGTGGAAAGAAGCCTTTAGTCGACCACCTTTTCATATTTCGATGTTTTTCCTGGGATCATATTGTCAATAATTGCAAAATAATTTGGATGCAAAGATTCATGCTTGCATCATGATGGGATACTTTGAAGAGACAAAATCATATTGTCTGTTTGATTATATAAAATGAAAAATGTTATCAGATGAAATGTATGGTTTGGTGGGAAGTATTTTGGCATTAAGTTATTTAATTCCTCTTCTAGATTTATGTAGGATGATCCCTTTGATTTCGTCACCGACACTATTTCTCCTATTCCATTTTTCAATCGTTCAACTGGATAATTGAACTTTGTTCCTTTCTCAACTCGATCATCGACGTCTAAGTCGACTAGTCCGTCGATATCTGTTTTGACTGGTCTTCCATCTTTGTCGACTAAAAAATCTTCAAATTTTGATCAACCTGCTGCAGTGAACCACAATTCATCTATCTCTTGTCTATCTAGATGGACTTTCAAGACAATTTAAGCTGCTAGACCTGATGCTGGAGATGTTTCCTCCGAATAAAAAAATTGAAGTCCTAAGCAACATGCCAACATTTTCGTGATGGATTGTGTAATTGAAACTTTTGATCATGTTGCCTAATCAAATTATCAATGACGACCAGAATGAGAACATGGTATGCATACATAAATTGATTCCTTGTTGAAGAATCACACTTGGGACTTAGTTCCCTGATGACAAGGAAATAACATTGTGAAGTGTCGATGGGTCTATAGGACCAAATTTACTTGCGAAGGTGTTGTTGAGTGACATAAATCATGCCTAGTTGAAAAGGTATTTTATCAACAATAAGGAATCAAATACATTTATACCTTTTACGCATTTGAAAATATGAACTCTATTCGACTGATTCTTTTGCTTGCTGCTCATTTTTGGATGGAAAATCCATAAGTTGGATGTGAAGGGTACGTTTCTTCATGGAGACCTATTGCATGATTTTTTCATGGAAAATCACCTAGTTTTTTGACATATTCTAACTTTTTTTTTCAACTCAAGAAGTCTCTTTATGGTTTGAATTAGTCTCCCTGAGCTTGGTATGCTAGGATTGATATTTTCTTTCTTCGACTTGGTTTCAAACATTGTGAATATGATCACAACTTGTATGTACTCCATACCAATGGAGACACTTTGATTGTTGTTGTATATGTATATGATCTTCTCATTATTGAAAATAATAATAATCTAATTCTTATATTTAAGAAACAACTTGTTGACTACTTTGACATGACAGATCTTGGCATTCTTCATTATTTTTTGGGTCTTCAAGTATTACCACTATGTTATGGTTTTTTCATTTCTCATTATAAATATGTGATGGATATTTTGACATGTTTTAAGATGGCTGATTTTAAGGCCTATGCTACTCCTTTTCAATATGGAGTAAATCTCACAAAAACTTGTTAAACACCTGCAACCGATGCTACTCATTATTGAAAATTGGTCGACCACCTTATTTATCATACTCATAATAGAATTGAAATTTCCTTTGTTGTTAGTGTGGCTTATAACTTTACGAAGGACCCCAAATAAATCCACTATAAAGTAGTCAGATGGATTGTCCACTATCTCAAAGGTATCACTTGTTTTGGTATCAAGTATTTTCGAAGTTCTGATTCATTGGTCGACCTCACCGACTCCGACTGGGATCACAATAGTCATGATCATAATTCTAGTTCTAGCTATGTGTTTCACTTTATCATTGGACCATTGGTGTGGTCATGCAAGAAACAAAAGGTATTTTCCTTGTCGAATACAAAAGTAGAATATTGTGGCATCGTTAAAGAAGGCACTGAAGTAGTCATGACCCACTAACTTCTGGGTGAACTTGGGCTTCTTGTTCAGATATTGAATACAATCTACTGTGACAATCAAAGTGCCATACAGGTTGTTGAAAATCCTATTGCCCATAGAAAGATGAATCATCTTGAGCTCCATGCTCACTATTTGAGACAATTGGTTCATGAGAATGTTGTCTCTTTTGAATATTGCAGAACAAATGATCATGTTGCTGATATATTCACTAAACCTTTAGTTGAAGCTAGATTTATCAAGCTCCATACAATGTTTGGGATTCAATAAGATGCAATTATGGGGGGGTTTCATGATGATGTAATTTCACCTCCTAAATATCTAGAGACATGTGTTGATGGGGGGGTGTTCGAACATCAAGCATTGATGGTTCATCACACTTCTCCTAGATTCAGTTAGTCGGGTGGTAGACCTACATATGGATATATTTAGTTGGAGAATTGACCAAATATCTACATTATTCAGTCGAGTAGTTGACATTCATGTATGCTAGATTTTCAGCCAACAATCGAAGATAGTCAGGTGGAAGATCGACGAACCAAATAATCATCTATGAGTTGGATGCATGGACGATCAGGTCAAGCATCCTTGTCAAGACGACTCGACAAATCATATTTGATGGAGTCAAATCTAATAACTAGAGGTTAGATGTGTAAAAGATCTTATTGATTTCATGGAAGTTGGTTATATCTTAAGGCTATAAATAGAAGACCCCTTGGGTCATTATCATCAAGCGATTAAAGTGATATCATATGGAGATATCAAGTCCCAATATGGACTATGATGTTTTGATCACAATGCATTTTTCTTAAGTTCTATAATGGTGTCTTTAGACACCACCTTTGTCTTCAAAATTTTTATTCTCTCTTTGATTATCTGCAAAATTGTTTGTCTATTTCGTTATAGGTTCCACCCATTCCCAAACATATGGATTTATTTTCCAAACAATTTCCTCATGATGGGATTTATTTCCACAACATGATCATTCCTTTACATACCAACAAGTGTTAGTGCCGTGACCTTTCCTCTTGCAACATTGACAAACACGATATATCTTTTTTCAGGAAAAAATCTTGGTCTTCTTCTCCTTTTTACCTTAATTGATTGGCTTGCTACTTCCAATGAGTTATGGTGCTAGTTGAGTCTATTATATCTTCTCATCTCTTTCCTCCTTTAATCCACCATAATAAGGTTGAGGTGGTAGTGGGATTCCACCTTCACCAACCACTTCTCTTTCCCTTAATGAAAAGGACAGCTCCAACACGTGTTTTTCCTTCACAAAATTGTTCTTCATGGTCAAATTATTTTGAATCCTAGGCCTTTATGCTTCACCCATAGTGTAGCTATAATGGGGCTCAATATGAATTGTCTTATCTTGCCTAGACCTAGTCCATCATAGCCCATTTTACTTAAGACCTTGGAACCAATGCCTATGGTATTATTTTGAAATCACTTGAAATATCTTGAGAGGAATGCAAGGAAGGTGATCTTACCAAAGTGGTATTGGTCATGGTGTTGGCTTGGGCAGTGGTAATGGAAGGTGGCCTTGCTTCCTGGTGATCATGTAAAAATAATTGGAACTTTTCCAAGGCCTTATCCTTCTCTACCAACTCTTTTTGTAGCTATTCCATCATTTGAGTGAGTCCATTTTCTTTCCAGATATCCAAATGAATGGCCTTCTGACCAAGGTGTACAAGATGTGCTCTATTTTTGTCCGAATTTATCTTGATTGTAGTGAGGGAGTCTTGGAATTATTCAGTATTCTTCTTTAGTAATGGAAGTAGTTTGGTAGAGGTCTCAAGGTGATTATACTTCTCTTCCATCCTCTAGTATAACATATGGACCTGCTCCTTCAAGCATTCATTCTCTTCTCGAAGCTGGGCATTGCTGGCCCTTAAGTCTTCCAACCTTTATTTTCTTTCCTTACCCATGCCGAGGTTTCCAATGTTATTGTAGCTACATTATGGTGAAGGATTTATTTTTTCTAATACCATATGATATGTAAATGAGGGACTTATATCCCACTCACTTCACCAACATGGATCCTCTGTGGAAGTTTGTTTATGGTCTGTCTCAAAATTGTATATAGGAATTTTTATGCGGAAAACACCCTAAGCCTCTGCTCCTCTTTCCATGTACAATAATGTTTATTCTTATAATGTATGCAAGGTATATTCTCTATGCAACCAATGGAAACAACACACTATAATCCATTCTATTCTATACACCTTTCAGGCATGTGAGGATGGAGTGTTTGCATGATGGGATACCTTGCTGGTTACTTGCTTGTGGTGGCCAATGAGTCTTCTTTGCCTTGAAGTTTAGTTCACTGCTCTGTTTGTGGCTAGGTAGAAACAATTCTAGCCACCAATTCCATGCCTTTAGGGTATTCAATTTTCTTTCTACTTGCTACAACGACCAATCTCTATGTCAAAATCAACAATGCTTCCACTCCCCTCAATGTCACTTATTCAAAATAAGGACTCAAAGCCTGTTTGGTCATGCTCATAG
This sequence comes from Picea engelmannii, assembly GCA_009831015.1. Classification (NCBI taxonomy): domain Eukaryota; kingdom Viridiplantae; phylum Streptophyta; class Pinopsida; order Pinales; family Pinaceae; genus Picea; species Picea engelmannii. The sequence continues at coordinate 867,707 of ML779475.1, read as the reverse complement.
TTCTATGAGCATATGTGCAAAAACAATGTTGGAATACCAATTCATTTCCAAACATTATGAGAGTTGGTGAAGAATATAGTGAACACACAACATAGTTGGTATTTACCAACTTAAATCTAAGTTAATTTTTTCAAACAAATATCTATGTTGACCAAAACACTTAGGCACTACTCAATGTCTATGCTCCCAACATTGAGACACATGTGGCTCTATCTTCACCCTTCTTCACATTAAATACTTCAGTTATACATGTTGATGTTCACATGATAGAAGATACACATAATTTTAGTGAGTTAAGGATATACAAATGTCGATGAATTTTAGTTGTAGCTTATCCAAACTAGGTCTAAAATCATTGGCAATTAGATAACCTATTCTCTAGAGAGTGATTCCTAATTGTACATTACTTTTCAAGTCTAGTAGAGGCTTATCCAAACCAATTATTAAATCATTAACAATTGGAACCCAATAAACAAGTGAACACTTTGCTTAAGATGCCCATCCAATGAAAAGTTGGCCTGTGAATGAAGCTAACTCAACCAATGAGAAATTCAACACAACTAGTACTATGCTAATTTTGTAATTCTAGAAATAAACCGTGTATGGAGTTTTTTGAAACATCAACATTTCGAGTGAACACTCCACCCATTATTAGGGACCGTTGAAGCAATAAGTATGAAAAGAGTGTTGGGGTAGGGGGTATATAAAGGTGAAGATGATATGACCGTTAGGGAAAAGGATAGACATAGCTATTGTGAAAAAGGAGAGTTATTTTGTTATGATTAATAAGGTAAAAGTATATAATAAAACGATAAATTTTAAAGCTAAGAGAATAGTTAATCAATAATAATTATTAAACAATAATATAGTTAATCATAATAATTATTAAATAATAATATAGTTATTAATATATAATAATAATTATTAAATAATAATATAGTTAATAATAAGGATTTAATTGAAATCAGTTAGAGGCTAGAAGTTGAAATATAATCGAAAAGAAGAGTTATTTTGTTATTATTAATTAATGTATAAAATGTCAAACTAAGAAAAACA
>ML779475.1:834433-847866 GCA_009831015.1 Picea engelmannii | reverse complement strand
TGATTGCCTTGTGAGTGAGATTTACTAGAATAAAATGGGTAGCTTTAGTAAACTTATCTACCACTACCATGATACAATCATGCTTCTTGTTTGTTCCGGGAAGTTTGGTGATGAAATCCATTGTCACAAATTCCCATTTCCACTCAGAAATAGGTAATGGCTTTAGAAAACCAGCTGGGTGTCTATGCTTAGCCTTGACATTTTGACACTCCAAACATTTGGAAATAAAATCAACAACTTCTTTCTTAATTACTGACCAATAATATTGGCTCTCTACAACTGTAATAGTTTTCTGATAACCTGGGTGCCCAACATAAGTTGCATTACACATTTCTCTTAATATCATATTTTTCAATTCCTGAGAATTTGGTACATAAATTCTGCCCATGTATATGAGAATTTCATTATTTTCTAGCTTATAGTCTTCAATTTTCTGCTGCAAAATACCTTGCTGTAATTTTGCTATTATTTCCATGTATTGCAAATCTGATTTTGCAGCCTCTAAGATTTTGTCTTTCAAATTTGATTGGTACATGCTAATGGATGTAGCATGAAACTCACACACTCTTATGATAAGTGCATCAACCACCTTGTTCTCTTTCCCTTTGATATGATTTAGATCAAAGTCATATTCACTGAGAAATTCTAACCACCTTATTTTCTCTGAATTTAGAGTTGGTTGTCGAAATAAATATTTTAGACCATTATGGTTTGTCATCAACTCGAACCTTTCCCCATGAGGTAGTGCCTCCACATATTCAAGGCATTCACTATGGCTTCCAACTCAAAATCATGAGTAGCATAATGCCTTTCATGCTCCTTCAACTTTCTTGATTCATAACATACAACATACCCATTTTGACTGAGGACTTCACCAAGACCTTCCTTACATGCATCAATGCATACAATGAATTCTTCATTTGGATCATCAATCCTTAGTATTGGAGCACTTGTTAATAATTGCTTCAAGTGTTGGAAACTCTTTTCACAATCCAATGTCCATTGAAACTTCATCCCCTTCTTTTGCAAGGAAGTGATCAGGTGTGAAATATTTGAGAATCCTTCAACAAATCTCCTATAGTACTCTGCAAGGCCCATGAATGATCTGAACTCTGTCACATTATTTGGTGTGACCATCCTCTAATGGCCTCAATATTTTCAGGATCCACTTCAATACCTTCCTATGAAATGATATGTTCCAAATAATGAATTTGCTTCTCATAAAATGAGCACTTTCTCAATTTGGAATAAAATTGATGCTCCCTTAATACCTGTAATACCATCCTCATTTGTTGTTCATGCTCTTCCTCCAACTTAGAATATATAAGAATGTCATCTAAAAATACAATGACAAACTTATCTAAGTATTCTCTGAAAATACCATTCATTAAACACATGAAGACAACTGCTGCATTTTTTTATCACATGAAGTTGTCTAGGGTCATATGTGATTATTTTTAATACCTATGTCTGTACCCTCGTCTCATCTCTCTCTCTTTTCCCCACCCCTAAGCCCGCAAGAAGCCATCCAAATATTTGTTTACATAGGAAGCAACCATGGGCATAAAACACAACTTTCATAACGGTCCATTTCGAGCTTGAAACACAAGCAAACATGCAATTTCAGTTTTCAATGACGGATATCCCCTGTGAATTTTAGATTAGCATCCCTCGGGTATTCATAATTATAAAGTTGCGTGAGTTTTAGTGTCAGTCATAAGCCCTAGAATTAAAGATCAAGCAAAGGTTGAGTCTGGGCCGTCAGGTCTCATTGGTGAGAGATCGATGGAGGGGAAACATTGCAGAATTCAGGACTCCGGAGGATTGTAAGAGTTATTCATCCAAAAAGTATGAAGTCCCAAAACTCGGAGAAAATATGGGCCATCGATCAAAGGGATGTGCAATGCTAGATCTGAGCTATAGAAAAGGCCACTACGAGATTTTTGAGTTGAGGAGTGTGCAAAGGTCCCGAAGAGCCGAAGCCCGAACTCCCGAAATAATCATGGGCCATTGATATCAAACCAACAAGCACCATTGATCTTCACAACAGTATCACCAGAAGCCTTGAAGTACTAAAGGTCCAAAAATGAATCTTGGCCATCTAAATCAAGAGGTCACAAGTTACCAGATCCCACCCTTCAGAGGTTTTACTTCGGAAGATTGTGGGAGTTATGCATTGAAAAGTCCCAAAGGCTCGAAGCTAGAACTCTCGAAGTAATCATGGGCCATTGATCTTCGTAGTAGGAGCTAGGGTCCGTCCAAGAGATGCACGTGGAAACAAAAGTGGGGCTTTCCCAGATCATAGATTAGGATTAGATCAATGGCTCACGTATATTCGACATGTCAAATTTGCGTGAATATTAGTGGCTAGGTAGAAGCCCTGGAGTTGCAAATCAAGCACCACACATCCTTCTACATCAGATGGTCAATATCTACTTCGGGAATACAGACTCCGAGAGTTTCAACATCTCAATTCCTGGTTTATTCTGGATCATTTTCTCCCAGAGTTAAAAATCAAGCACCATGTGTCCTCCTCAAATCGACGATCATCATTCACTTCTGAGCTTCAACATTCGTTTCAGGTCACCAAGTCACTCTGGGCCCATATTTATGCCAATGCTACATGTAGACCCCTCTTGAGCTCTGAAGTCCAAAGCACGTGGCATCCATCTAGCACTGACACATGGATCTCATTTCAAGCATGTTCGAACGTGTTTTCAGCCTAATTTTGAGTGACACATATCATCCCTCCATCTGCGACATGTCAGCATAGTGACTTCAGGCCTCCATGTCGGATCATCCTTCGAGAGGTGTTCTTTATTCCACACCAAAATTAGCGTCATCTCAAAGCATGGTTAGAAGGATCCTAAGGTTGGCAGGCAGACAAAATTTAGCGGTGGCACTAAATTCAACAGGAGAGCCCAGATCATAGATCATGACTAGATCAACGACCACATTTCATTGCAGGGGCACAACTTGCTCGAGTGTTAAAATTATTGAGTGGTCCCGCAATCAAATCCGTGGTATAGTAAAAGAGCGAAATGGAGGAAGGTGGTGATTTGCTGGCTCAAAAGCGGTGTGGATCCAAACTGCCTTTGATGGTCCTACATTCAGGTTCTTGTAAGACATCCAATCCAAGAGTAGTGCATGGCCCCTCCTAGACATTAAGCCTTGTCATGATCTTGAGAAAAATAAGTTAATGAAAAAGGAGTGGTGGTTGAAACCTCAACTCACTCCATAAATATAAGGCATGGAAGTATCTGGCTATGGAGACAGAACTGTTAGCCTGAGTTACCCCTATGGAAGGTTTTTACTACATACCCATGTTGAGTTGAGTTTGTGTCTGACAGGAGGATACATGCAAAGTCTGATAGAAGAAGGCGTAGGCGAAAGGATTTGAATGTAGTGGCCCGATCACTCTTCTGGTAGTCATGAATTGTTTTGAGTATAAATCGAGGAGTTCAATATTTTGTTATGGTCCTCAACTGGTTGAGCATAGCTCCCTATTTTGTAATTTTTTGATGCCTGAGCTATTCTCTGGTTATGTATCAAACTTGAGACTTTCACATTAATAGAAGTCAACTTCTCCCATATCTTTGTAGAAACTGTGCTAAAACACTTGGGCATGAAGGATACAGTCGAGTGTTGTAGTTCTATTGTAATGTAGGTTTGATTACAGTATTGGTGTGATCAGTTTTAGTCATATTCCTTGTTATCTTATCCCCCTTACGTTGAAAGGCTCAGGCATGGAGGATCCACTCACGTTGTTGTAGTTGCATGATAATGTAGGTTTGATTATTATGATGATGTGACATATTTCAATGTTTGAAACTTGAGTTCAAGAGTGCTCTTGAGATTGAGTTTTTCTTCACCAAGTTGCTTGAAATCCGGATGCCCATAAAAGTATTGTTCACCTCTCTCACTAAGTATTCTTTCTTCTCACACTTAAACTCAAATCACTGACTGAAGTTAATGAGACCGTCACTTCCCTGTGCATTTCTTGTCCAGTTTCTCTGTTAAAATCATTCTTGTATTGAGTTTTTTCCATTTGACCTCCACTCGCAAAATCAACATCCACCAAACATTCTGATGGGTACTGGGATTATCCTCTTGCAATATGAGTGTGAATATAAGTTCTAACATTCGTGGCACCTTTGTTGGGGAATGAATTTAAGACATTTCCCTTGGATAGAATGACAAAGAGATTCTGATTCTGAAGGTGCATAAAAAAATCAGTAACTTGAAGATTGCAACTAAGACCTGGCGACTCCACTATTTCAGTTGTGGCTCCAAAAGGAAGACACACGAGGTATAATCCACAACTGCCTATGGCTACACCTGAAGCTGACCCATACAGGATTATCAGAAAAGGAAATACCCCTCAAGAAGGGATTTCCACTGCTATATCAGGTGATTCTGGTAATTTACATCATTCTTCTTTCAAAAATCCAGTAGCTGCATCTAATTATCCTATTATACTATCTGTTGGAGTTTCCAGAAGTTTTAATTTTGGGAGTTTCCTATTGAATTCTCCCCTTCTAAGCCTCATTTAGAATAAATATTTGATACCCACATTTCCGCTGAGATTGTAAAGTGGTTCATACCCAGAATCTTAGAAGGTTTTCCCACTTTGGGTCTCCCTACTCCTCTTCTTGTCATAGTTGTTGTATCTAAAGAGGGGGAAACTTATTTTCCCTTGAGCCCCATATCATCCTCCCCCAACACTCAACCATTTCCTTTCTCCCCTAGAAACACAGTTCTAGTCTCACATGTTCGAACTCTTTCTCCCCTGGTTCTCCTATAGTTCACATTTTGATGGCAGGTGCTAATCCTCCTAGAAACAGAATAGATGCCATAGTGGCTGCTAGGTATGCCCCTCTTGTTTTACCTCAGTCTATGAATCCTCTCTTAGTTGGATATTACCTCAAGTACATGCCTAATTTTACAGGAGAGGAAGACATAACTGTTGAAGAGCACCTTTCATCTTTTTACAGTTATGCAGATAATCTTAATATTGAAAATGAAGATGTCTGGCTGAGAGTTTTTGTACAGAGCCTTGATGGTGGGGCTAGAAAATGGTTCATAGGTTTGACTCTTGGATCTATTGGAAGGATTGAATCTCTAGATGATGCATTCTTAAGACATTAGAGGGATAAAAAATACTTTCTTTATTATATCACAGAGTTTAGATCTCTTAAGAGAGGAGAAGGGGAATCTATCTTAGACTTCTCCAAGAGATTTAATAATATGTACAATAATATCCCCACTGAGATTAATCCTACTGAAACCTCTTCCAATATCACTTATGCTAGTGATTTTGACCTTGAGTTTTTCCTCCTGCTGAGAGAAAGAAGAGCTACCTCCTTGGCTCATATGCAAGACATAATCCTTGAAGTAGAATCCAATATATTGGTGTTATCACTGAAATTTCGTCTGCACATGGCGACAAGAACTCCGCATCATCAAAACAACAATGAAGTCATTCATGGCACTAAATTAATTTCACAGCACTCCAGAAGGGCCAAAAAACTATACAAAGTAACCAAAAATTGAAGGGCGCTTTACAGCAGTTTGGTGCGCGCACGCATGCGCAGGACAAAAACGTGTTATTCGCGCATGCGCACTCGATGCGCGACTGTCAACAAAAAAAACCCGCGCATCTGCTAAAACGACGCATTAATTGAATAGGTCAGCCTCCCAACTACTTACGGACCGACTCCCAATTTGATTTGACCCTCAAATCAGAGCCGGATCCGCAAAGTCGGCGAGTTAATGACCTAAAGAAACCCTAAAAGTGTCCCTGTTCACACTTTGAGACGGTTACGTGACCGCCCGAGGAGCTGCTATAAAAAGCCGTGAGGATACACTATTTTGGCAAGGAATTCTAAGCATTGTTATGCTGTTTAGATGGTTAAGGGATTATCCTTTAACAACAACCCATCAGCTGCATCACCGAGAGTTCTTTCACTGCTATGCTCAGTTCTTCTCATTTGTAAGGAAAGCAAACTGTGTGAGGGCCCCAAAGAGCCTTCCGTTGGGGGGAGAAGGAACCTATGGTCTCTTCCTTCAGCATGCTCCGGTTTCATCAATAGACCTTCCTGAAACCATTGGTGACACCTGTGTTTTGTGTTTTGTGTTTGATGTTTGTTGTTTCTTTTCACAGTTTTATTTGTTTTCAGTTGATATTAGATTGTAGTTCATTTTTTGTTTCCTTTAACCCTATGCTCCACAGCTGTTCTGCCCTGCTAGACCCAACAGGGTATGCAAGCGCTCTCTATTTGCTCACCTAGTGACCATTTGAACGTGAACAATTGGCAGTGGATAAACTTAGCAGTAAGGCTGATAGAGACAGAAGAAAAGGTAGGGATGAAGCTTCGACCTCTGGTTCCTCTGCTTCCCACTCTGAAGTTGATGAGTTAGCAAAGCTAGTAAAATCACTTTCTGCAGAAATGGAGAAATTGAAAGTCGAAGGGAAACAAGGATATAGGAACACCCAAAATACTGATAATAAGGGTAATTTTAGAAGACCAAATAATGCCCCTCAGATCATCCAAAGAGATCAAATAAATAGGGAAAGGGATGATAAAAAAGTCCAAAACCCTCTCCAAAATAACCTGGTTATTGATGCAGAAGGAGAGAAAGAAGAAACTGATCCTGAAATCCATTGTCTTGGTGACACCTCTTCATCCCCCCATTTAACTTAGTATGCATATGAATATTCCCTCATGGATAGCCAGCTAAATGAGATGAGAAAAGGGGAAAGGACCAATGGCCATCCAAGTAGATATAAGCTTAGGTCCAAGAAGAAGGAGGGAGAGCCTCAAATTTCTGATCAACCTACTAGAACAGAGCATCCCGCTAAAGATATGGTAGCTAGAAGTAAAGGGAAAGAGGCACTAAACCCGCAGGAAGTGGTTAAGATACCTATCCCAGAAGTAAAGGAGATTCTGAAGCCTCCCTCTTCTTTTAGCTTTGAGAATGAGATTCAAAAGATTAAAATTCCTGTATCTTTCTTGGAGCTAGTTAAAATTGAGGATTTCAAAAGATATCTCTCCAAAGTGTTGCAGCTTGAGCCTTCATCTGATTCCACATATTTAGTCAATATCCAAGATGAAAATCCTGCTGTCATATTGGGACCTTTAGTTGAGGATAGAGATGAATCCTCCCCTCCTTTCTATACCTCATTGAACATCCACGATAAGCTGTTGCACAATTTCTTGATGGATTCAGGGGCATCTCACAATATCATGCCTAAAATTTTCATGGAGGAACTCAGGTTGGAGGTTAAAAAAACTTACCATGACCTGTACTCATTTGATTTGAGGAAGGTGAATTTCCTCGGCGTCATCAAAGACTTGGCCGTTTCCTTGTTGCAATTTCCAATGAAAAGTGTGGTCATGGATATTGTGGTGGTTGATGTCCCTCCTAAGTTTGGGATGCTCTTTTCTAGATCTTGGATTAAGAAACTAGGGGGCACATTGTAGATGGATCTTTCATATGCCACTATTCCTGTGTTTGGGGGAGAGCATAGAAGGATTTACATGGAAGCTCAACTTGCTTACATTATCAGTGATGAAGAAAATCCGACCAACCACCCCATTTTTGCAGTAGACACTGCTCTAGGAACCAATATGTTACAACTCACTGATGGAAATCAAGAACCTATTGAAATCAGAAAGCAACCCATCACCTCTTGCAAAGACCCTCCTTCCAATATCTTTGTTTGGAAAATGGTTTTTGATAGAGCCTCTTTCAGTGATTGTGCTGGGGTTGGGGTAGTTTTCATTTCCCTTGCCCAAGAGACCATATATTTTTCTTATAGGCTTGAATTCGAAACAACAAACAATGTGGTAGAATATGAGGCTCTTGTTTTGGGTTTGAGAGCTTCCAAAGACATGAATATTGAGGAGCTAGCAGTATTTGGAGATGCTGAGTTAATTGTACACCAGGTCAGAAATATGTATCAGGATAAGCACCCCCAGTTAAGGGCCTACAAAAATGAAGTCTGGGATATTTTTGACAATTTCTTCTTGGATTTTAATATCTCTTTTGTTCCAAGAGAGGAGAACACCGTGGCAGATTCCTCGGTTGTCTCGACAAGCAATTTTAGGGTCCCTTTGCCCCCAAAGCTCAAATATGAGGTGGAAGTAAAATACATACCCTCTATTCCTGACAATGTCAAGCATTGGAAGGTATTTGAGGATGATCTTGAGATTACAAATTTTGTTGAGACTATGTCTAAATTCTCTGATTTGCATATTGATCAAGATCAAGATACTGAAGAAAGCCCTCATGCTGATGCTTTTATGAATAAAATTTCTGACCATCATATTGTTCAGTTGCCAAGTAACCATATTCCAAAGGGACTTGTCCCTTTGGAGAGATTGTTTGACATAAATGATGTTGTTGTGAAGGTTAAAGGTTCAACTTAAAATATTGATGTGTCTAAAAGCAATTATGGAACAGAGGAAGACCCAAAATATGTCAAATTGTCTAGTAGTTTGTCAAAGGACGAAAGGTATGAATATGTCAAGCTTATGAAGGAGTTTTCTGATGTTTTTTCTTGGAAATATGAAGATTTGAGAACATATGACACCAGAATCGTTGAACACAAAATCCCTTTTAAATAAGACGCCAAACCTTTCAGGCAAAAACTCAGAAAGATAAATCCCATGCTGCTGCCTATTATGGAAAAAGAAGTGAAAAAGATGTTGGATGCACAGATCATCATTCCCTTGAGATTTTTAGAATGGGTGGCTAATTTTGTGCCTATGAGGAAGAAGAATGGGGAAATCGGATTATGTTTAGATTGCAAGAATTTGAACAGGATCTCCAAAAAGGAAAACTACCCCTTGCCAAAGATGGAGAACATTTTACAGAGAGTGACTGGTTCATACAAAATGTCTATGATTGGCATCTCCTCTGGCTACAATTAGATCTCTATCCGGCTTGAATATAGAGAGAAGACAACTTTCACTACTCCTTGAGGCACATTCATGTATGCTAAAATTCCCTTTGGATTAATGAATGCATGAGAAATCTTCTAGCAAGCCATGGACATTGCCTTCGTTGGGGAAAAGGAGAAATTTGTAGTCATGTTTCTGGATGACATTACAGTATTCTCAAGGTCCAATAAAGACCATTTCCATCACTTGAAGAAAGTATTCTTGAAGTGCAGAAGGTTTGGTCTCTCCCTCAATCCTAAGAAATATTTGTTTTCTATGAAAGAGGGAAAATTGTTGGGGCATATTGTGTCAGCTGAAGGGCTGAGAATTGATCCAAGTAGAGTAGAGGCCATCCCGAACTTATCTTTTCCTATATCTAAAAAAGAGGTTCAATATTTCTTGGGTAAAATCAACTTTCTAAGGAGGTTCATTTATAATTTTGATGAGTTGGTTAAACACATTACAACCATGCTTAGAAAAGGAAGCAAGGTGAAATGGAATTCTGAAGCTCGAGATTCATTTGACCAAATAAAAAAGGATTTGATTGAAGCACCTATGCTCATCAGCCCTGACTATTCTAAGGAATTTCTGATATTCTCTTTTGCCTCGTCGGATACATTGGCTGCTCTTTTTCTATAGAAAAATACAGAGGGGTTAGAACAACCCATTTCCTTTTTCAACAGAGCGTTGAGGGATGCAGAAATATTTTATGATATCATTGAAAAAACAGGCTTATGCTTTGGTCAAATCCCTCAAGGCTTTCAGAGTATATGTTATGCATTCAAGGATTGTTGCATATGTCCTGTCAGTCTCAATAAAAGGAATATTGATCCAGCTTGATCTAGATGGGAAGATAATCAAATGGATTGCCAAAATTCTAGAGTTTGACCTGGAAATAAAGCCCACTAAATTGGTAAAAGGCCAAGGTTTAGCCAGGCTGCCGGATGAATCAAATTGCAAGGCACCGGGGGTTAATTTCATGAACACACACTCAAAAGATCAATAAACTAAGATTGCTGATAAAGACTCTCATGCCAGCCTCAACTTATCAGAATGCACCTGGTATAAAGGAATCATATATTTCCTACAAAATTTGAGGCCTCTTGATGGTTTGGACAAAAAAAAGGTAAGAGCTTTGAAACTCAAAGAAATAAAATATTGTCTCATTGATCAGGTTTTGTAATGGAAGGATCCCCTTGGATTCCTTTTGAGATGTCTGGGTCCACATGAGGCCCAAAAATCTATAGATGATTTCCATGAAAACTCGTGTGGGGGGCATCATTTTTGGAGGACCACGACTTATAAGATCCTCAGAGATGGGTATTTCTGGCCCAACCTTTTTTCTAATGTCTATGCAAATCTTAGAGCTTGCGTCAAGTGTCAAAATTTTGCTGGAAATAAACAATTCAAATCTTTGCCTTTGAAACCTGTAATGGTTTCTGAACCTTTTTCAGTAGTGGGGTCTTGACTTCATTGGATAGATCCATGTAGCCTCAATTGGTCAACACAGGTGGATTTTGACTACCATTTATTATTTTACCAAATGGATATAAGACACCCCTATAAGGAGTGCCTCCCACAAGGTAATCATAAACTTCCTTGAAGATATCATGTCCAGATTTGGCTGTCCAAGCAGGATTGTTACAGACAATGCTGCCTCTTTCATAGCTGAGCCATTTATTATTTTCCATGAGTAGTACAAGATTACATTAATCCATTCCACTCCATACTACCCTAAGGGAAATGGTTTATCATAGTCCTCTAACAAGAGCCTCATAAATATCATCAAATCTTTTTTAGAAGATAACAAGAAAGCCTGGGATTCAAAGTTGAAATTCGCCTTATGGGATGATAGGATTACAAAAAAGAGTTCACTTGTCATTTCCCCTTTTCAACATGTGTATGGGTTTGAGGCTATTTTTCCTACTAAAATCGCCTTTCTTGTGGAAAAATTCCTCCAGGACTACCAAGGAGAACCTGAGGATACGGTCAGGAGAATACTGCAGCTGGTAGAAGTACATCAGACCAGGGAGCAACTTCTTGATAAAGCACAGGATCATCAAAAGAAAATAAAATGGGCCTTTGACAAGAGGGTAAGCAAATAATATTTTCAGATAGGGGATCTAGTGCTCAAGTGGGATGCCCCCAAGAAAGACAAAGGAAAACATGGTAAATTCGAAGCCTTATGGATTGGTCCCTTCAAGATTTCTGAGGTATTTTCAAACAAAACTTATAAATTGCAGAACTTGGAGGATTCCGAAGTTTTTGGTGGCCCTGTCAATGGGAACTTCCTAAAAAAATATATTGCTTAAGTCATGATCGATGTTCCACCATTGTAATTACCACTTTCTTTTTATTTCCATTTTGAATAAGAGACTCCATAAACCAAAGCTAAGGCACTAAAAATGCATGTTCTTGGCAGCTCACAGGGAGAATGCCATCCCCTATGGAGCTAATGTTATCACATGAAGTTTTCAAGGGTCGTATGTGAGTGTTGTTAATACCTATGTATGTACCCTCATCTCATCTCTCTCTCTCTCTCTCTCTCTCTCTCTCTCTCTCTCTCTCTCTCTCTCTCTCTCTCTCTTTTCCCCACCCCCAAGCCCGCAACAAGCCGTCCAAATCTTTTTTTACACAGGAAGCAACCATGGGAACAAAGCGCATCTTTCAGAATGATCCATTTCGGGATTGAAACACAAGCAAATATGAAGGTTCAGTTTTCAACGATGGAGATCCCTAGTGAATTTTAGATTAGCGGCCCCTGGGTATTTAGAATTATAAATTTGCGTGAGTTTTAGCGTCAGTCAAAAGCCCCAGAATGAAAGATCAAGCAAAGGTTGACTCAGGGCCATCGGGTCTCATTGGTGAGAGATCGAAAATGGGGAAACATTGCAGAAGTCAGGACTCTGGAGGATTGTAAGAGTTATTCATCCAAAAGGTCCGAAGTACCGAAACCCAGAGAAAATATGGGCCATTGATCAAATGGACGCGCGACGCCAGATCTGAGTTGTGGAAAAGGCCACTGCAGGATTTTCCAGTTGAGGAGTGTGCAAAGGTCCCGAAGAGATGAAGCCTGAAATCCCAAAATAATCATGGGCCATTGATCTCAAACCAACAAGGACTGTTGATATTGACACCAGTGTTAGAACTAGAAGTCACCTCCAGATTGCGTTGGAGGTAAGCCCAGTAACCATCAGTTTGTATGTTACAATTAATAAGTTTGAAGTGGTCGAATGGGCGCAGACCCAAGATAATATCGTTTTAACTCAAAAAACAGGACCAGTGTGCACATGCAGGTGAGGTCTCGATTCAACTTCAATCAACAATTTTTAGTAATGGTGAGTAGGAGGAAGAAATTAAGGAGAAAATGTAAAGGTCTTCTTTGGACATCAGGTCTTCCAGTAGCCTAAGGAGGAAAAGATTCAAATACAAGATCCTCTTGGATTCAAAAATTCAAGAAAATGAAGAACGTTAATGACAACACTGCAATCAAACATACATTACAATACAATCGAAAATAATCCATGTGAATCCTTCAATCACAGACACTTCAATTTAAGAGGAAAATAAGATGAAAAGAAGATGACTTTCATTAAATGAGAAGTCTCAGATCACAATACATAACAGAGAACCAGAAAATTCATCAAAATTTTACAATGCAGGAGCCTAGCTCAACCATCGACCATAATAAAATGAAAAAAATGCCTACATATAGTACTCAAAACTAGCTCCGATTTCCTGATGCACGATCATGTCTTGCATTCAAGGCTTTGCGTTTGTGAGATTCTCTATCAGGCTGCGCATGCAGACATTAGTCAGACTGCCCATGTAATCTTTTGTCATAAGTGATCTCTGGTCAGACTGGACTGACATCCTGCTTCTGCATTTTTCTCTTCTATTTATGGAAGGAGACAATGTCTCAAATACCTCACCCACTTCCATTAACTACCTCATTGGGATGAGGATAGGTAAAGTCAACACTTGCACTTGGAAAATGTGTCTTTTAGACATTTCTCTTTCACCACCTGGATCTTGATGGATACTTGCTCAGAGAACTGACAGGCAGACATGGAGGCTGATGATGAAGAGCTAGCGAGATGGTAAGCACAAATAAGCATGGAATGACAAGTGATTGGTGTCCAGGTGGAAAGACATGGTGACATAATGATGACTAGGAAAGCATGGGTGTCATAATGCAGACGTCCAGGTGAAAAAGTGCCATGGTGATGTGGCATGGGAAGGTGACGTGGTGGTAGGGAGAGAGGCCGTAGAAGTAGAGGGGAGAGGGACATGCAGAATGATGATAATCCGAGAGGACGATTAGTGGAGGACAGGTGTGAGGGGGCGAGAGGCAAGAGTGAAAAGGAAGATGTGACAGATAGAGGGAAAGGTTGAGTGGAATACAGGTGTTGGTAGGAGAGAAGGTAGTAAGCAGTCTACTCGGAGGGGGAGGTAGGTGGTAAGAGGTTTAGTGGGGGGGGGGGGGGG
>ML779475.1:806544-834316 GCA_009831015.1 Picea engelmannii | reverse complement strand
GGGATGGTGATCATTGCAGTAGGATCCAGGGTCCATCCAAGAGCAGCGTGTGGCAACAAAAGTGGGGCTTTCCTAGATTGTAAATCGCGATCAGATCAATAACTTGTGTGTATTCGACATGTCAAATTTACCCAAATATTAGTGGTTAGGAAGAAGCCTCGGATTTGCAGATCAAGCATGACACGTCCTCCTACATCAAATGATCAATATCTACTTCAGAAATCTAGACTCCGGAAGTTTTAGCATGTCGATTCGTGGTTTCATCTGGAGCATTTTCTCCTGGAGTTAAAAATTGAGCGCCGCGTGTCCTCCTCAGATCGACAGTCATCATTCACTTCAGAGATTCAACATTTGTTTCAGGTCACCATGTCACTCCAGGCCTATATTTATGCTAGCTCTACATGCAGACCCCTCTTGAACTCTGAATTCCAAAGCACGTGGAATCCATCTAGGGCTGACACACGACACTCATTTCATGCATGTTCGGACATGTTTTCAGCCTAATTTCGAGTGACACATGTCACCCCTCCGTGCGCGACACATCAACATAGTGACGTCAGGCCTCCATGTCAGATCATCTTGTTGGAACACATGCAATTTTTCAAGTACTCCTTTTATCAAAAGGTTGGAGCCGCCTAATTTCTAAATAGGAAAGCGATACACATAAGCCTTAAAAAAATGAGATTTCGAAGATATTACAGTTATACATATCAAAGCTCTCAATGTCCTGACACGCGAAATAGAGAAGTTGTTTTAAGTTAATCATGATTATAAAACCGTTAAGAAGGGATTATCACTTTTAATACAACGTGCTTTCGCGTTTTGGGAGTCACACCTCGAACGCCCTTTGATTTTCCGACGTGCGAAGTTTCGAAATCAACTTACAATAAATCTGGTTAATCACTAGAATAATGTTAATTAATCCATAGTTAATCATTATCGCGATCTCGCGACTCGTTGATTTTTACCTCGAAGCAACATGTTTGTAACCCCAACACCCGAGGTCACAAATTTTGTTAATTGATCATGGTTAATTAAAAACCTAAGTCTAATCACAGTTAGTTAACCAAATCGCAATATCGCAGATTTAGGGTTCATGATCAAAGGCTAAGAGTAAAATCATCTGAGACTGCGAACTCCGAGAAAGGGATTAAGGAATAATCAAACTTAATTAAAGGATTAAACTAGATCAATCAATACCGTAAATAATTTTTAACCCGTACATCTTACAGACAAAGAATTAAATGTTTCTGCGATCTTCCCAAGTCTCGAATTATCAAACATTTACAGAATTTATAAGAAAATTAATGAAATTATTGATAGTAAGATCCTGTTTTATCTCCAAATCTGTCTATTAAATTATTTAAACTCTTTGTCAACAAGGACTCACACAGACTTGAGTGCTCAAAATGGAAGGTTTTCCATCATTATTTTAAATTTTCTTCTAGTTTTCACAGAGTCGGTTTACCAAGATAACCTTTGTTTGTGTTTTCATTTTCTGTGACAAGAGACCTAATCACAAGGTTATATATCATGGCTCCATGAAAAATGCCTAAGACAACTGGTGGGAATTCAGGCCAAGGTTCAAATATTATTTATGATACCTCGCCTAGAAGCATCAACACTGTCAAAACATGGACACATGTTTCCAACGTTTTGCAATTTGAGCTGATAAATTGTCCAGATGATTCCAGCGATAATAAAAAAGATGACTTATCCAAAAAATACAAAGTTGTCGCTCAGTCAGAGATACAAAAGATAGCAACAAGGCAATGACTCTTTCCCTATTATGATATGATCAAATGGGTGCTGAACCATGTAGATATCTTGACTAGGACGATATTCAACGAGTAGAATGTGGCAATTGGGACATTCAGGCCAGAGCATTTGCAAGAAATGTACAAGTTGTCTCCCACACCAAGATTTAATCACAACACCGAATAATTAGAGCGTTTCAAAAATAAATAATGTGAGCAATTTGGGAAAATCTTATCCGACCTGATCAAAGACTAGTGTTCACACCCAATGAAATTCAGAGCCAATTCCAATGGAATTTATTCAATCTCATCGTTAGAGCCACAATTCATGTATATAGTGATGATGGTTTGTAGACTGTATGGGAAGGAGGACAACGATCACTTCTTTCTCCCATGGGTACCACTTATTCACACAATAGCTGAGGGATTCTCTTTCGACTGGGCCAAATGTTGTCAGATAGTCTGGCCAGTCGGATTACAGAATACCGAGCACAAAAGGCGAGTGGGAAAGGATCTTAATTTTTCATGTTTGCTTACATTATGGATGCTATTTTCTTCATGACACCTTTCCCATTAATGAGTTGGCGCTGGAGTCCAAATAATGCATAGCCTATTCATGTGTACCACTCGAAACTCTGGGAAGATAAATCCAAAGAATTCATCTATGAGATTTTCAAATGGGTAATGGTACCAATGCATGTATCTATCTTTGGCCATCCACCTCCCAGGATTTCAGATAAAATCATGGCCAACCTAAGCAACGTGGAATATTGGTATATAGAAGCAGAGTTTTCATATCGTAGGGTTTTTGGCAGCTCTGTCCCCCCATATGCCCTGCCGCTTTTCTTGCCAGATAAGCTAGTGTGTTGCGAGATCGCCAAGAAAAATGTGCTTGGTGGGATAAGAAAAGAGCTCAAAGGAGTTCAGAAGAAGGTATGGCCACCCTTCCCCATTCACATTGGTACATATTCTTTATTATATTTCAGTCATGCCAAAGTGGAGGCCACGACCTTGGAAAAAATGAAATTAGTAGACATTGAGTTTAAGAAACACGACCCTAATAATGTTGTGAGTAATCACATGGTGAGTGGTGGTCTAAAAATATATGAGCAGGAAGAATCACCTCATGATGAATTCTTCTGAGGAGTGAGGTCCCACTCAGAAGTCTTAATTTAGATTCAAGCTTTGCTGCCCGAAGATATGGTCGATTTATATAAATTCCAAGAGCACCGGAGAAGTTGCCTCCACAAATTTTTACAGGGAAAAACCTCAAAAAATTCGGGTACACAATAAGCAAAAGCTAAAGGTTCAACAGACACAAACCCTAGCAAACAAGAGAATCAAGAAAAGACAGAAGAAACCGAGACCTCAAATCAGGAAGCCGATATCCCCAATCAAGAAGAAGGAAACCCAGAGATAGTTACACTGGGTAAACATGTCAAAGGTCAAGCAGAGATACCCCTGAACGGGGTAGGTGACACACCATTTCTTACATCAAGCAAGCCGACCATAGATGCTACCATGAAACAATCATACAAGTAAATCGACAGCCCCATTGCATCTGTGACACCCTTGCAATTTACAAAGGGGAACCCGATGTAGAGATAATATTCAAAGAAGATCTAACACCTATATTTGTAGAATAATTGCCAACTAACGACTTCTTTTTTAGCAAGAAAAGAAAGGCCATGGTGAATCAAGAAACATACCAAAGAGCGGCTGCAACAATTAAAAAATACAAAATTTTAATGGATGGAGAATCCCTGGAAGAGGAAGAATTCGCCGATGAGATAGAAGGAACATTGGGGGCTTATGCAACAACCAACCAATATTCAGTTGGAACCTTGAAGGGACGGTTGAAGCAAAAGAACCTGTTAATTGGAAAATTGCAGGCTCATATAGTAGCAGTAGAGGCGAATGGCAAGAATGAGGCAAACAAAGATTTCAAGCAAGCCAGATTATTTGATCAACAGGAAATCAAACAACTCAAATCCAATCTTGAGCAGATGCATCAATCGACACAAATAATCCAAACATAGGTAAATCAACAGGAGGAGTTAATAAAACAACTGCAAGCTAAATTAATTTCTGCTGAAAGCCAGGTCATAGACATTACAGTATTCCAATCCCAAGCCACGGAAATATGAAAGAAGGTAGAAGTGGCTCAACAGGATCTACTAGCTAATGTAGAAACCATCCAGAATCATTTTCAGACAATAGAACAAGCGCTAAAGGATATCTCCTTGAGAGAAAGAGAAGCCGAGGAAGATTGACTTGCTTTCCAGGAGGCTGTTATAGGAACAACTAAAGAATAAATGGTCATTAGTTCCAGATTGTACATTCCAGAGAAAACCAAAGGTAACATCTTGTTGAAGGCATGGGAGAATAATATATCTGAGAACATAAAAAAGGATAAAGAGATGAGAGATGCTTGTGAAGAAACATTCAGCTTGATAAATAATTTTTTTTAGATCTCGATAAAGAAAGTAGTGTTGGAACACTGGGAAAAATTGACATAGCCAAAGATCTGCTTGACATCAAGGAAAATGTGGAAAATGAACAAGTTGAATTATGCCAGATAAGTTAGGTCAATATTGTCCAAGTGGATAAATGGTTAATAAATCCAAGCTTACAATTATGGTCCATCATCACAAAAGACCGACAAGTACGGAAAAGATTGCCACAGTTGGCAAATAATTGTTACACTTTTGTGGTGAATAACCAAACAGAACCTTCCAAGTTCATAGCCCAGTTGATAGAAAGGTGTGTCACTTGTATTAAGCAAGGGAAAGGGCAAAATTCTGGAGGAAAATAGTAACAGATGTTTATTCCATCCTATTTTTGGAGCTAGAGAACAAAGAAAAGAAGACGCCCTGCCCGCATGGAGGAAGACAAGGGACCAGGAAGTGAAACGCTTCATTTTTTCATTTGTAACCGAAAATTTTAGAATGATTATAATTCAAAGAGTTTTAATCTTGTGTAAATATACATTTTGAAAATAGAACCAGGGATTTTTTCTTTTGGTCGGATTGTAACAGAGAAATTTTCCTTCGCCAGAATTAATACAAGAGCAATTGAAGACTCCATATTCTGTCAAGATTGAGTTATGTGTTTCCTTTGTTATTTCGTATTTAGCATAATTTCCTTTATATGTCTTTGATGAATGCTTAGCTTCAATTTAGTACAATCTTTACTGTGGTGATAAACTGTTTTAGTCATCTAATCATTTACAACTTTTTCTCTGTATCGACTATCAATAGGTACAAGACCTATGAATTACTTAGATTTCTATATCTCATGCTTCATTAAAGTTTTTCCTGTCTATTTTCTTCTTTTGTCGCGAGGTGAGATTCTTCTTTGATGGATGCCTCACATTGTTCAACAACTTTATGTTTTCTTTCATTTTGTGCATGATTTTCATGGTTAACTCAGATACGGAAAATGACCTTTTATTTTGTTATACGATTAATTCGAAGTTTTGGGAATTTTTTTCATATAATCTAAAATAGAATCAACAACCTAAAAAGCAACATCCCTTAACTTTCTGTTCCTCCTTGTCTGTTCTTGCTACAAGACAACCCAATATCGAACACGGTATCATAGATCAAACCAACATCACTTTAAACCTGTTTGACACCATCCTGAAAACTGCCACCACCTGGGTCGAACTCGAATGTTCATGGGAAACCGTTGAACGGGACATATGCATTCAGGAACAATTGGAAGCTAGACATAGACAACTCAGAAATCAGCCTTAGCTTCTTTTCCTAAAAGTTTTTTTCTTCCTCGTTTATCATTTACCCTCTTTTCAAATGCCTAGACTCTATACTTTATAGCCTTAAGTATAGACTCTAGAACAACATCTTTTTTGGCGCCGTTGCCAGGGATGAAGATACAAAATCATTTTCCCTGGGAGAATGACATTTGCAAGTTTCTACTCTTTGATATTGAACAAAGAGTGAACACATTCTAAAGGATAAGTTTTTATTATTCTCTTGGTGACTCCACGTTTAAGTAAGCTGACATCCAGTCGAAGGAACACCAGACAAAACCCAGATGGTAAACAAACCACGCCTGTTTCCGATCCCGAAAAAATACTAAAAACAAGAGGTTCCCTTAAGCCAACTACTGCGGTCTACCAGCTTAGGCACATGCAACCTAAGGCTAAGATTCCACTTGAAATGGTAACTTCGCAAGAAGCTCCCACCAAAACCCTTTTCGGAGAAATGTCGACTAAGACAGTTGAGGCCAAAACCTTGAACCCAAATTTAGCTTTCTCGAAAATTAAATCTAAAGCTCATACAACTACCTCCTTCGTAAACAAAAGTGAGAATCCCTCAGTAAAGCTCGTGTCGATTTATATCCCACCAACTCTTCAATTGGATTTCCTGATCTCCCAAAGTCTCGAAGAGTATACCATATAATTTGGATTTACATCTCTTTCAAATCAGAGGAACCTAGCTGCCGTATCCCATTCCCCCCTTTCTCAGTTTTCTCATCTCCCGAGGAAGCTAAAGATTCACTATACATATTCCAAAACCCTCTGTACAACGTACCGATTTCCTCTCCTAGAAAATCTATGGCGGCTTTCGGAGGAGGAGGAGGGGGGGATGCTGCAAGAGGAGGAGAGGGGGGCTAAGGGCCACCCCCACCCACACCCCCTATAATTTTCACTAAAGTAGCTGCTAGATAGGCTCCTCTGGTCCTCCCAGTACCTCTTCATGATCTACCTGAAAACTACATGAAAAACCTACCTAAGTTTACAGGGTAAGGAGACCTAACTGTGACCGAGCATATAAATTTCTTTGATCAATTCACAAATATCCTAGGTCTCAAACATGAAGACATGTATTCACTTTTATTTGTCCAAACTTTCGAGGGACAAGTGAGAACTGGTTTCGAAGTCTGCCCGAAGGTTCAATATTATCTTACGATGCTCTAGAAAACTCTTTTATAAGACAATGGGGTTAAAGAAAAGATCACTTATACTATTTAACCGAGTTTGAGGCTTTAAAAAAGAAAAGTCCAGAAACTGTTATCAAATTCATACAAAGGTTTAAAAAATTATATAATAAAATCCTAGTCGAAGTTAAACCGTCTGAGCCTGTAGCCAAGGTAACCTTTACAGGAGCCTTTGAACCCGATTTTTCATTATTCTTAAGAGAAAGAAGAGGGGCCGACCTAACTCGAATGCAAGATGATGCCGTAGATATTGAATCAAACATGATGGCTTTTGGAAAATTAAAAAACAAAAATTGAAACGAGAAACAAAGAGACCAGATGTTTTAGAGAACAAGCGGGACCCTCAGGAACTAGGAGGTCCTCAGATGACAAAATGGATGATATGGCTAGGATAATAAAAGAGCTATCAAATAAAATTTCAAGGATGGAGCTAGATCAATCCAAAACATATCAATTTGTTAAGAGAGATTTCATAAGAAACCCAAATCCTTAGATACAACAAAGACAGATTAAAAATGAAGATCAAAAAGTTCAAACTCCTTTAAAAAATGAAAATTTCATAAGAGGGAATGATATGCAAGAAATTTGAGGATCTAGAAGAAGATGTGAACAATTTGGGTGACGATTGTCTACAACCGCATTTGACTAAGGAAGATTATGAGAGGGCTCTGAGCATAGAAAAGCCATCAAATAAAGATAGCAACATAAATAATACTGATGATTCTACATATCAGGGAATAGCCAATACTATAATGGTCGAGCTCCAACATGAGTACAATATAAGGCCTAAAAATAAATCTATATCGACTACCCAACCAAAGAAAATACTACCAAGAGGCGAAACATACGAGCCCGCTCCCAAAGACATCGAGATACAAAATACCAAAATAAAAGGAATGGACTCGTAGAATACCAAAATAAAGGAGGCTGAGATCCAAGCTGGGAAAACTAAGGTAGCCAGAACACACACGTCGGAAACAAAAATAACTGAAAGGAAAGAGACCGAAGCTTCAACCAAAGAAACAAATAAACTCATTGGAGGCTTTAGCCTAGAAAATGAGATAAATAAGATCAAGATACCAATACCCCTGGTCAAATTGGCAAAGAATCATGCGTACCAAAAGAGAATAACCAAAATGATAATTTTTTTGGATTTAGACAGTCAGTCTGACATGATAAATTTGGAAGATGATAAGCCCAATATAAAATTTTGTCCACATTTTGAAGGTGCCAAGGATACCGTCGCTCCCTTCTACATTACACTAAACGTGCATGATCATCTGCTGCATAATTGCATGCTGGATTTTGGAGCCTCACATAACGTGATGCCCAAGTCTATTATGGACAAACTAGGCCTCGAAATCACTAGGCCATATGGGGATCTGTATTCTTTCAATTCAAGGAGAGTTAAGTGTATGGGCATGATCAAATATTTAGTGGTAACTCTTGCACAAGTTCTGGTAAAAAGTGTTCTAATGGGTGTAGTTATCGCTGATATACCTCCAAAGTATGGTTTGCTATTATCTAGGTCATGGGGAGCCAAGCTTGGGGGGTCTCTTCAGCTAGACATGACCTACGCCAAGATCCCTGTTTTTGGCAAACAGTTCACTCGGTTATACAGGGAAACAAGGTTGGCATATATAGTGAGTGATCCATAGAATCCTAATAATTACCCTATTTATGTTGCCGATCAAGACCTAGGAAATTGTATTTTATCTTTTGATGATGGTGTACATAGTTGTACAAAAGAAAATTATATAGAGGAAAATAAATAAAAAACGATAGATGAAAATGTGTATAGCACGGGAATTTGGAAAATGTTTTTTGATGGCGCTTCGTCATGTGAAGGAACGGGTGAAGAAGTGCTTTTTGTAGCACCTGAAAATGAATTTGTTATCCCCTTTTCTTACAGACTACAATGGGACATAGATTACACAAACAATGTATGTGAGTACAAAGCCCTAGTCTTGGGGTTGGAAGCTACCAAGAAACTGAACATAAGGAACTTGGAAGTCTATGGAGATGAAAAATTAATTTTGAAGCAAGTGAATCGGCAATATAAGGCCAAACACCCAAGATTGAGATCTTATAGGAATTGTGCCTGGGATTTGATGGAAAATTTCTTCTCATTGGTTAAGGTCCATTACATTCCCTGTACAAAAAATATGCGAGCTGATTCATTAGCCAATGCAGCCTCAACTGTTTCACCCCCTACAACCTTCAAACTAAAGTATCACATAGAGGTGAGGCACATACCCTCCATACTGAAAAATATACAACACTGGCAGGTGTTCGAAGATGACGAATAGATAAAAAAATTCCTAGAAATGGTGGATGATTTTGCTGAAACTCACATTGAACAAGAAAACCAAAATGACCATTCGTGGATTATGCAAGAGTGGGAGGATCCTGAAGAGTTCCAAGAAAAGATCGCGAATCATCGCAGGTTAGTATTAAAAAAAAATCTGATCCCTAAAGGACTAATACCTCTAGAAAGACTGTTTGACCAAGATGACATGCCCTTAAAAGATACTTTGCAACCTCAACCAAAAGAAGTTGAATATTGCGACATAGGGACCAAACAAGATCCTAGAATAGTAAAAACATCAAATTATCGTCCTCATGAGTTGAAAGGTAAGTATGAAGATTTACTCGAGCATTATAAATATGTGTTCACTTGGTCTTATGATGAGCTAAGAACTTATGACACCACTATGATCGAACACAAGATACCTTTAAAGCCCGATGTTAAACCTTTCTGACAGAAACTCAGGCAAATCAATCCCATTTTATTTCCCGTGGTCGAAAAGGAAGTTAAAAATCTTTTGGACACAAAAATAATTGTACCACTAAGATACTTTGACTGGGTAGCTAACCTGGTCCTGGTTAGGAAGAAGAGTGGAGAGATCAGATTATGTGTAGGTTTTATAAATTGAAATAAATCCTCTCTCAAAGATAATTATTTGCTACCCAAAATGGCTCACGTTCTGGAAAAGGTGGTTGGGGAAAATAGAATGTCAATGATCGATGGCTTTTTCGGTTACAATCAGATTGCTGTCAATGAGCACGATAAAGAAAAAACAAACTTCACCACCCCTTGGGGCACATTTATGTTAATGAATGTAGGTGCTACCTTCCAGTGTGCTATGGATATCACCTTCATTGGTGAAAGAGATAAATTTGTGATTATTTATCTTGATGATCTGACCATTTTTTCTAAATTTGATGAGGATCATCTGATACATCTCAAGCAAACATTCGAGAAATGTCACAAATTTGGTTTGTGTTTAAATCCCAAGAAATATCACTTTGCGATGCAAGAAGGTAAACTCTTGGGCCATATTGTGTCTCGAGATGGAATTAAAATTGATCCTTAAAGGGCAAAGCCATAGACACTATAAATATTCCTAGAAATGTAAAGGAAATTCAATCATTTTTAGGAAAAATATTTTTTTTGAGAAGATTTATCCCGAACTTTGCTGAAATCGTGAAATTGATCACAGATATGCTAAAGAAGAATAGCGAAGTCAAATGGACGGTCAAAGCTAAAGCGTTGTTTTCACATATCAAGAAAGTTATAGGCGAAGTGCCTGTGTTGGCCAACCTTGATTATCTAAAAGAGTTTCGAATTTTCTCATTTGCCTCCGAACACACAATTGCGGTAGTACTCCTCCAGAAGAATGAAGAGGGTTTCGAGCAACCAATAGAATTCTTCAGTAAAATTCTTAGATATGTAGAATTGAAATATGATATAATGGAAAAACAAGCATATGCTATGGTGAAGGCACTGAAGGCTTTTAGAACCTACGTGTTACAATCCAAGGTAATTTCATATGTGCCCACCAGTTCTGTAAAAGATATATCAGTTCAACTCGACAGTGATGGGAAGAGGGCTTGGTGGCTTGCTAAAATTAAAGAATTTGATCTAGAGGTGAAACCGACGAAGCTAGTAAAAGGACAGGGTTTGGATAATCTCTTAGTTGAATCAAATTTCATAGCCCTTGGAATAAATGTTCTGCAATAATACGAAGGATGTGTGGACATAGATGAATTCGATGACCAAATAGATGCAACCAGAATCGAAGAGAATTTTGCCTCATCGGGTTGGTATAAATATGTAGTATCTTACCTTCTGACCCTGAAGTGCCCAAGTGATTTGTCTCCAACTAAGGCCAGGACACTGAAATTGCATGCGGTAAAGTACTGTATATCCGAAATCCAATTGCATTGGAAAGACCCTCTAGGCTTTCTACTAGTTCGTTTAGTAGAATTAGAAACATAAAAGGTAATAAACACATTTCATGAAGGAGTATGCAGAGGACATCATGCGTGGAGAGAAACAACTTATAAAATCTCGAGGGTAGGATATTACTGGCCTAAACTATTCTCAGATGTCAACGCCAAAGTTAAATCCTATAACTCTTGCTAATTGTTCGCAGGAAAGCAGAAACTCCTAGCATTACCTTTGGTCCCGGTTAAAATGGAAGCCCCATTTCAACAATGGGGGTTTTATTTTATAGGCGAAATTAACACACATTCCAGCACTCAACACAAATGTATCATGTCCACTACATATTATTTCACCAAATGGGTGGAAGCTATTCTGACTAGAAAAGCGACATATTCAGTGGTGATAGATTTCCTGGAAGAAAACATATTATCTAGATTTGGCTGTCCCTGAAAAATAGTTACAGATAATGCCCATGCATTCAAATCTATGGCAATGGTTATCTTTTGCCAAAAATACAATATTATACTAGTTCATTCTATGACATACTACCCACAAGGCAATGGGCTCACCGAATCATTTGATAAAATCTTAATTACCATAATCAAGAAAGTGTTGAACGAAAACAAAAAATACTGGCATGTGCATTTGATGTATGCCTTGTGGGAAAATTGGATAAGCACCAAGAAATCGATTGGCACTTCTCCATGTCAAATGGTATATGGGACCGACATAGTGTTACCCATAAATCTGTCCCTACTCGTGATGAAACTTTGGCAGGATGAGAAAGAAGAACCAAACCACATCACAAGAAGAATAAATCAGTTGATCGAAGTTCAACAAAAAGGAATGGATGTGGATGAAAGACTATAGAAATATCAAGAAAACATGAAAGCACTGTTCGATCATAAGGCTAAAGATAGGGAATTCCTCTCTAGTGATTTGGTTTTGAAATGGGATGCTAGGAGGGAAGACTCGACAAAACATGTAAAATTTGATCATATCTGGTATGGACCATTCAAAGTCACAACTTCTGAAGGGAAGAACTCATTTCTGTTTGAAAATTTGGACGATAAAATATTCAATGCCCCTATCAATGGGTGTTATCTGAAGCACTATATGCAATAAATGATTTCCAAAATTCCACTGTATATACCGGTTTTTGTTTTCTGTTTTTGTAGCTTTTCGGTAAGTTTTACTTTCATTAAAAATAAAATAGGTTAGTGATCTCCCAGAAGTAGGGATATGAGATATTCAACACATTGAATTCCATAAATCTTAAAACCATGAAACTCTTCATGTTCTTTTCTTATAGGATTCTGGTTTACAACCCAAACATCAAAAAGAATAAAACAGATGGTCATGTATTGGGAAATCGATTCACCCGAAACAAGTGATAAAAGATAAATTACTAAGATGAGAACGAAATGGTAAGGCAAAGGTATGAATTCCTGATATATCTTGATTTCAAATGAATTTCACTTAGGTGAAACAACAGTCTCATGAGTATGAACATATCTCTTGATGTGTTATCGAAAGAACAATTTTTTACTGTGGATTCTAAAAATTTCCCCTGGAAAAGATAAAAATAATTAAAATAAGCAGAAGAAGTAAAGCGCCCTCAAAGAAAAAAGTTCCAAGAGTCAAGATTGCATTATAAAACCTATGCTTATGAAATCTGAAACCTTCTCTGTCACTAACATCCAAATCTTTGGTTTTCCCCCCCTGAATCTAGATGCCTTCCCATGGCCTCCATAGAGGGAGAAGAGGTTACACTTTAGCTCTGAAAGCTAAAAAAAAAATTTATTTAAAAAAATGGGGGGTTAGGTCCTGATAGCTCCTCAGCTCTTACTGAACTAAGATATGCATAGGCTAATCCTAACTCTCTCAGTTATTTCAAGAAGTTTTAATGATTAGTCTTTCTCAAAAGAAGGACCCTCCCATGAGTTTTCCTGCAGACTAATATATTTTGAAGGTCAAAGGAAAAATGATCCAGAGTAATCAAAGTGAGTTAACAGACCTCTGTTGCAATTTTATACAAAGATATCACCCTTGGTATACTCTTTACTAATTGATTTCCCCCACTTCATGTCAAAGAAAAATAGAAGACAAATGGTGAAAGGAAATTA
Organism: Picea engelmannii; assembly: GCA_009831015.1. NCBI lineage: Eukaryota > Viridiplantae > Streptophyta > Pinopsida > Pinales > Pinaceae > Picea > Picea engelmannii. Next base: position 821,240 of record ML779475.1, on the reverse strand, counting down.
AAAAAAATTGATTTCCCCCATCTAGTCCGAGAAGAGATGATGAAAGGAAATTCATAAATTGATTGCCCTCATCTCGACATTTAAATGCAAAGTTACAACTTGAAGTGGTGAAAGGAAATTCAATAAAGGGAATCAGATAATTTCACCGGGGCACTGAACATGCTCGCTGGCAGTGAAACAATGTCTAGGATATCTGTAAGGTTGTTATACATGAATTATATTGTACTCTGGTAATTAGTTTTATTTGAAAACTGATCTAAATCCCAAGTTTGTGTCTAAATCCCAAGTTTGTGTAGGACTTCCTGATTAAAAACATTGAAATTACTTCACCTTGATGCAATCAAAGTCAACATAACTTGTTAAAATTCTTAAGGTTGTTTTGATTATCTTAAGCAGACCCAAACTCAGCATTAGGGAAGAGGAAGTCATCGAATGGGCTAAAGTTGAGATTGGAAGGCAATTGATTTTTGAAATATTTCAGGGGATAAAGATGAAATATTCAATTCTCTCTATACCCTTTTCTAAACAAGTTTTGCAGAAGCAAACTAATGACTCCATTTACCCAATAAAGGCACTTGGTCTACTATTCTTCTTGTCCCACAAGGAGATGAGATCCCTAGTTGGAGCCTATGTTGGAACACATGTAATTTTTCAAGTACTCCTTTTATCAAAAGGTTGGAGCCGCCTACTTTCTAAGTAGCAAAGCGATATACATAAGCCTTAAAAAAATTAGATTTTGGGATTTTGTAGATATTACGGTTATACATAACAAAGCTCTCAATGTCCTGACACATGAAATAGAAAAGTTGTTTTAAGTTAATAACGATTATCAAGCCATTAAGAAAGGATTATGACTTTTAATACAATGTGCTTTTTTGTTTCGAGAGTCACACCTCGAATGCCCTACGATTTCCCAACATGCGAAGTTGCGAAATCAACTTAAAATAAATCTGGTTAATCACAAGAATAATGTTAATTAAGCCATAGTTAATCGTTATCACGATCTAGTGACTCGAAATTTTTTACCTTGAAGAAACATGTTTGTAACCTTGATACCCGAGGTCACGAATTTTGTTAATTGATCATGGTTAATTAAAAACCTAAGTCTAATCACAGTTAGTCAACCAAATTGCAATATCGCAGATTCAGGGTTCATGATCAAAGGCTAAGAGTAAAATCATCTGAGACTGCGAACACCGAGAAAATAATTAAGGACTAATCACACTTAATTAAATGATTAAACTGGATCAATCAATACCTTAAATAATTTTTAACCCGTACAACTTATAGACAAAGAATTAAACGTTTCTGCGATCTTCCCAAGTCTTGATTTATCAAACATTTATGACATTTATAAGAAAATTAATGAAATGCTTGATAGTTAGATCCTATTTTATCTCCAAATATTTCTATTAAATGATTTAAACACTCTGTCAACAAGGACTTGCACAAACTTGAGTGCTCAAAATGGAAGGTTTTTCGTCATTATTTTAAATTTTCTTCTAGTTTTCACAAATCCAGTTCACCGAGATAACCTTTGTCTATGTTTTCATTTTCTGTGATAGAAGACCTAATCACAAGGTTCTATATCATGGTTCCATGGAAAAATCCCAAGACAACTGGCAAGAATTCAATCCAAGGTTCAGATATTATTTCTGATACCTCGCCTAGAAGCATCAACAGTGCCAAAACATGGACAAATGTCTCCAACGTTTTGCAATTCGAGCTGATAAATTGTCTAGACGATTCCAGTGATAATGAAAAATATGACTTATCCAACAAATACAAAGTTGTGGCTCATTCAGAGATACACAAGATAGAAACAGGGCTGTGGCTCTTTCCCTATTATGATATGATCAAATGGGCGCTGGACCATGTAGATATCCTGACTAGGATGATATTCAATGAGAAGAAGGTGGAAATTGGGACATTCAGGGCAGAGCATCAATAGGAAATGTACAAGTTGTCTCCCACACCAAGATTTACTCACAACGCTGAATTATTAGAGGGTTTCAAAAAGAAAGAATGTGGGCAATTTGAGAAAATCTTAATCGACCTCATCAAAAACTAGTGTTCACACCCAACGAAATTCAGAGCCGTTTCCAATGGAATTTATTCAATCTCATCGTTTCATGTATATAACGATGAGGGTTTGTAGATTGTATGGGAAGGAGGACACCGCTCACTTATTTCTCCCATGGGTAACTCTTATTCACACAATAGCTGATGGATTCTCTTTTGACTGGGCCAAATTGTTGTCAGATAGTCTTGCTAGTCGGATTACAGAATATCGAGCACAAAATGCGAGCGAGAAAGTATCTTCATTTTTCATGTCTACTTATATTATGGATTCTATTTTCTTCATGAAACCTTTCCCATTAATGAGATGGCACTGGACTCCAAATAATGTAGATCCTATTCATGTGTACCACTCGAAACTCTGGGAAGATAAAGCCAAAGAATTTGTCTATGAGATTTTCAACTAGGTAATTGTACCAATGAATGTCTCTATCTTCAGCCATCCACCTCCCAGGATTTCAGATAAAATCATGGACAACCTAAGTAGTGTGGAAGATTGGTATATAGATGCAGATTTTTTGTATCTTAGGGTTTTTGGCAGCTTTGTTCCCCCATACGCCCTGTCTCTTTTGTTGCCAGATAAGCTAGTGTGTCGTGAGATCACTAGGAAAACTCTTCTTGGTGGGATAAGCAAAGAGCTCAAAGGAGTTTAGAAGAAGGTATGGCCACGCTTCCCCATTGACATTGGTACATATTATTTATTAGATTTTGGTCATGCCAAAGTGGAGGCCACAACCTTGGAGGAAATGAAATTAGTAGACATTGAGTTTAAGAAACATGACCCTAATAAGGTTGTGAGTAATCACATGGTGAGTTGTGGTCTAAAAATATATGAGCACGAAGACTCACCTCATGATGAGGTCTTCCTAGGAGTGAGGTCCTACTCAGAAGTCTTAAGTCAGATTCAAGCTCTGCTTCTCGGAGATATGGTCAATTTCTATAAATTCCAGGAGCACCGGAGAAGTTGCCTCCCCAAATGTTTACAGGGAAAAACCTCAAAAACTTCGGGTACACAACAAGTAGAAGAAAAAGGTTCAACAGACACAAACCCTAGAAAACAAGAGACTTGGGAAAAGACAAAAGAAATCAAGACCTCGAATCAGGAAGTCGAGATCCCCAATCAAGAAGAAGGAAACCCAGAGATAGTTACAACGAGTAAACAGGTGAAAGTTCAAGCAGAGATACCCCTGAACGGGGTAGATGACACACTGTTTCTTACATCAAGCGATCCAACCACTGACACTACCATGAAACAATCATACAAGGAAATCAGTAGCCCCATCACATCCGTCACACCCTTACATTTTACAAAGGGGAACCCCGATGCAGAGATAATATTCAAAGAATATCTAACACCTATCTCTGTAGAAGAATTGCCTCCTAATGACTTCTCTTTTAGCAAGAAAAGGAATGTCATGGTGAAGCAAGAAACATACCAAATAGCGGGCACAACAGTTAAAAAATACAAAATTTTAACGGATGGAGAAGCCCTGGAAGAGGAAGAATTCGCTGATGAGATAGTAGGAACATTGTTGGCTTATGAAACAACCAACCAATATTCAGTTGAAACCTTGAAGGGACGGTTGAAACAAAAGAACCTGTTAATCAAAAAATTGCAGGCTCAGATAGCAACAGTAGAGGTGAATTCCAAGAATGAGGCAAACAAAGATTTCGAGCAAGCTAGAGTAGCTGATCAACAGGAAATCGAACAACTCAAATATGATCTTGAGAAGATTCGACACAAATAAGCCAGACACAGGTAAATCAACAGGATGAGTTAATAAAATAGCTGCAAGCTAAATTAATTTCTGCTAAAAGCCAGGTCATAGACATAATGATATTCCAATCCCAAGCCATGGAAATATGAAAGAAGGTAGAAGTGGCTCAACAGGATCTACTTGCTAAAGTAGAAACCATCTAGAATCATTTTCAGAAAATAGAACAAGTGCTAAAGGATATCTCCTTGAGAGAAAGAGAAGCTGAGGCGGCTCGAGTTGCTTTCCAGGAGGCTATTATAGCAACAACTAAAGAAGAAATGGTCATTAGTTCCATATTGTCCATTCCAGAGAAAACCGAAGGTAACATCTTGCTGAAGCTGTGGGAGCATAATATATTCGAGAACAGAAAAATGGCTAAAGAGATGAGAGATGCTTTTGAAGAAACATTCGACTTGATAAATAAAAATTTGTTAGATCTCGATAAAGAAAGTAGTGCTGGAACACTAGGCAAAATTAACATAGCCAAACATCTGCTTGACATCAAGGAAAATGTGGAAAAATAACAAGTTGAATTATCCCAGATAAGTCAGGTCGATATTTTCCAAGTGGATACATGGTTAATAAATCCAATCTTACAATTAAGGTCCATCATCACAGAAGACCGACAAGTAGGGAAAATATTGCCACAGTTGGCAAATAATTGTTACACTTTCGAGGTGAACAACCAAACATAACCTTCCAAGTTGATAGCCTAGTTGATAGAAAGGTGTGTCACATGTATTAAGAAAGGGAAAGGAAAAACGTCTGGAGGAAAATAGTAACATATGTTTATTCCATCCTATTTTTGGAGCTAGAGAACAAATAAAAGAAGATTCCCTGCCCGCATGGAGGAAGACAAGGGACCAGGAAGTGAAACGCTTAATTTTTTCATTTGTAACTGAAAATTTTAGAATGATTAGAATTAGAAGCATTTTAATCTTGTATAAATATACATTTTGAAAATAGGACAAGGGATTTTTTCTTTTGGCCGGATTGTAACAGAGAAATTTTCCTTAGCCATAATTAATACAAGAGAAATTGAAGACTCCATATTCTGTCAAGACTAAGTTATGTGTTTCCTTTGTTATTTCGTATTTAGCACCATTTCCTTTATATATCTTTGATGAATGCTTAGCTGCAATTTATTACAACCTCTACTATGGTGATCAACTGTTTTATCCATCTAATCATTTACATATTTTCCTCTGTATCAACTATCAATAGATACAAGACCTGTGAATTACTTAGATTTCTATATCTTATGCTTCATTAAAGTTTTTCCTGTCTATTTTCTTCTTCTGTCGTGAAGTGAGATTCTTCTTTGATGGATGCCTCACATTGTTCAACAAATTTATGTTTTCTTTCGTTTCATGGATGATTTTCAAGGTTAACTCAGATATAGAAAATGACCTTTGATTTTGTTATACGATTAATTCAAAGTTTTGGGAATTTTTCTCATACAATCTAAAATATAACCAACAACCTAAAAAGAAACATCCCTTAAATTTCTATTCCTCCATGACTGTTCCTGCTACAAGACAACCCAATATCGAACCCGGTCTCACAGATCAAACCAACATCGCTTTAAACCTGTTTGACACCATCCTGAAAATTGCCACCACCTGGGTCGAACTCGAATGTTCATGGGCATCCATTGAATGGGACATAAGCATTCAAGAACAATTTGAAGTTAGACATAGACAACTCAGAAATCAACCTTAGCTTCTTTTCCTAAAAGTTGTTTTCTTCCTCATTTATCATTTACTCTCTTTTCATATGCCTAGACTCTATACTTTATAGCCTTAAGTACAGACTCTGGAACAACACATCCTTCGAGAGGTGTTCTTGATTCAATGCCAAAATTAGCGTCATCTCAAAGAATGGTTAGAAGGATCCTAGCATTGGCAGGCATATAAACTTTAGCAGTGGTGCTAAATTCATCAAGAGAGCCAAGATCGCAGATCGTGACCAGATCAAGGACCACATTTCATTGCGGGGGCGCAACTTACTCGAGCGTTAAAATTATTGAGCGGTCCCACAATCAAAACCGTGGTATAGTAAAAGAGCGACGTGGCAGAGGGTGGTGATTTGCGGGCTCAAAAGTGGTGTGAATCCAAACCGCCTTTGATGGTCCCGCAATCTCGTGCTTGTAAGATGTCCAATCCAAGAGAAACGTGTGGTTTCCCCCTAGACGTTAAGCCTCATCATGATCTTGAGAAAAAGTAGTTAATGAAAAATGAGTGGTGGTTGAAACCTCGACTCACTCCATAAATAGAAGGCATGGAAGGATCTGGCCGTGGAGACAGTACTGTTAGCCCGAGGTACCCCTATGGAAGGTTTTTCCTGTATACCCATGTTGAGCGATGTTTGCGTCTGACAAGAGGATACACACAAAGTATGATAGAAGAAGCTGGAGAAGAAAGGATTTGAATGTAGTGGCTTGTTCACACTTTTGGTAGTCATGAATTGATCTGAGTATAAATCAAGGATTTCAATATTTTGTTATGGTTGTCAACTGGTTGAGCATAGCTCCCTATTTTGTAATTTTTTGATGCCTGAGTTGTTCTCTGGTTATGTATCAAACTTGATACGTTCACATTAATAGAAGTCAGCTTCTCCCATATCTTTGTAAAAACTATGCTAAAACACTCGGGCATGGAGGATCCAGTCGATAGCTGTAGTTCTATTATAATGTAGGTTTGATTACAGTATTGCTGTGACTAGTTTTAGTCAGCTTCCTTGTTATCTTATTCCCCCTTACGCTGAAAGGATAGGGCATGGATGATCCAATTGAGTTTTTGTAGTTGCATGATAATGCATGTTTGATTATTATGCTGCTGTGACATATTTTAGTGTTTGAACATTGAGTTCAAGAGTTTTCTTGAGTCTGAGTTTTTCTTCACCAAGTTGCTTGAAATCCGGATGCCCATAGAAGTCTTGTTCACCTCTCTCAATAAGTATTCCTTCTTCTCACACTTAAACTCAAATCATTGACTGAAGTTAATGAGGCCCTCACTTCCCTGTGCATTGCTTGTCCAATTTCTATGTTAAAATAATTCTTGTGCGGAGTTTTTTCCTTTTGACCTCCACTCACAAAATCAACATCCACCAAACATTCTGAAGGGTACTAGGCTTATCCTCTTGCAATCTGAGAGTGACTCGCAGTGCTAACACATTTTATAACCCAAATGGCAACACCGTGAACTCATAATTCCCATACCTTGTTCTAAAAGTAGTCTTGCTGATGCCTTCTTATTTAATTCTTACCTGATGACAACCTGACCTGAGATCAATCTTGGAGAATGTTTTTTAATCTTTCAACTGATCAAAGAGGTCATCAATCCTTGACAAAGGATACTTATTCTTCACAATTACCTTGTTCAACTACCTGAATTCAATGCAAAGTCTCAATGTTCCATCCTTTTTCTTCATAAATAATACTGGGGCACCCAAAGGTGACACACTTGGGCGTATATACCCCTTCTTCAAAATCTCTTCAAGTTTCATTTGCAATTCGTTCAATTCTGGTGTACTCATCCTATAAGGGGTCTTGGATACTAGATCTTCTCCAAGCATTAGATTGATGGAGAAATGAATGTCTCTTTTAGGGGGTAATCCTAGTATTTAAATAAATACATCTTCAAACTCTTTTAGGACTGGATAATATGCAATATTTGACACCTTATATTTAGGTGTCTCTTCCATATGTGCTGCAAATATTTGACACCCTTTCTGTAAATTTTCTTCAGATGCAATGCTAAAATTGCTCTGACAGTTACTACCTTGGGAATTCATTGTACTATGTTTAGGTTCCCTTCCTCATTCAAGTAAGTAAATGCCTTATTATAAAAATATAGGATAGAATGGTGTTGGTCAAACCAATCCATACCAATTAGACAGTCATAGGAACCTAAAGGTATGATGTTCAAATCTGCCCTAGTGCTCAGTCCATTCACGTCCATTGGACATGCCTTAACTATTTCATTAATTTTTATTTTATCTCTGGTAGCTAGCTGCACCAACCAATATTTTCCATGCTTGCTTCTTGTGAAATGAAATCTTTCCTCCTTCTTAGGATCTATATAACTATGAATAGCTCCTGAATCAATTAAAATAACAATGGTTTGGTTGTTGATCTTACCTTCCACTTCAATCATATGTGACTGAAACTCAACTTGCTTGTTGTCAAGGGCTGCATAGATCCTAGGTACATTTCTGCTCATGTCCTCCACTATATCAACTTGTTGTGCATTGTGAACAATGCTTACTTTTTCACCTCTGTGAGGGAAATATCTATACATATGATCTCCACCACAACCCCAACATTGAATAGGTGGCTACCTTGGTATTTTCCCCCCTGTCTCAATCATTCTGGGTTCTCGAGAAGCTGGTTGTCCTTGAGGATTATTTCTAAAGAATGGTGGCTTAGTCCCCTTTTTCCTCTGTTCTATCTTGTTTTTTTTCTTGTCTTCCCAATATTTTTGGAAACTTGGCCTTCCTTTATGTTGATCATAAAGGGATTTATCTCACCTTATGGTATCCTCCAATGTTTTGGGATCATCATATCGTATCTTGTCGCTAAGAAATGATGGCAACCCATTCAAATACCTATGAATATTAACTAGCTCTTCCTTGATGAAAGAAACATACTTTAGTATTTCTAAAAAGCTTCTTTCATATTCATCTATGATCATACTCCCAAGCTTGAGTTCAAAGAACTCTTTGATTTTCTTGTCATAGTATCTCTTAGTCAAGTATTTATTTTGAAAACACCTCTTGAATTCCCTCCATGTAACATTTTTCTCATCAATATGTTGCACCTACACAAATGGGTCTGACCACATGGATTCCTTTCCCTTGAGATGATAGATGGAAATTATTCCTTCTGCGTGTGAAGAGTAATTATGCAATTGAAAATACTTCCTCATTCCTAGAATCCATGTCTCTGCATCTTCATCCTTCTTATGCTCACCATCAAATGTAGGAGGCTTGATTTTGTTCATTCCTCCTTGTAGCTCATCCACCCCAGACCTCCTCTTATGTTTCTTAACAGAGGTTGGAATTGAGATACTATGTTCTCTCTTAGTGGAATGCCTTGGGGAGTGATGGTGATGTCCACCCACACTTCTTATTCTCCTCCTCTCATCATGAGCCTGTGACTTCCTGATTTTCTTGAGTCATTCTCCTTATCCATCTTCTTTTATATTCTGCCCAAGCTCTGCATTAACTTTATGTTGAAGTCCTGCTCCTTGGATTTGATAAGCCTCTCATTATCAAATTTATAACTTTTGACATCCTTTTGCAAAATTTTAATGGTCTCTTCCAAGTTCATGATTTCTTCCTTTCCTTCTCCATGTCCATTTGAGTTTATACCTTCATTACCCATATTGACATACATCCCTATTATATCATATTCTTGGATGTAAGCCCCCTGTGTATCTTCCATGATTCTGAAGTTTGTGATGATCCTGTTATGATCTAATTGCTATTAACTCTACAAAATGTGCAGCCAATGGAACTTGTTAGGTTAATTGATTTAACAAAATCATGAAATTATGTATAATTCTGGTTCAATAAGGCATCATAATTATTTCTTATGATTTCCTAAAAAAAATTGACTACCAGATAAATCTTCTCGGTGAAAATTTATATTCTAATGTCCAATACCTTTCCAATGCCTACTTCCATGCTGAATTATGAGTCTTGAGAATGAAGTTATGGTTATTTGAAAATTGTCCTTTTTGTGAGGGAAATCCTTGTACATGTGTTCTTCTTCTGAAGCTAAATTAGATTTTGGACCCATGCTAGATCCTCTCTCAATGTACATAGGCCCTTTTTGTTTCTTTATGAAGGTATAACAAAAGCCATGGGTGCTTTACTCTAAGCCCCTTTCACCTAAAATCAAAACCACATGCGCTAGCTCTTTTTCTTCGGTGGAAATCTCACATGACCGTGGGATAGAACGAAACATTCAACTAAAAGGCAGTATCTGGATCTCTTGTAATTTGGTTCTCCATGAACATTCACCTTTCGAACACTGCAATCTCCCAAAGTGGTTACCGGTTGAATTCGGTCATAAATTGACTTTGACCGATGGGTGTAGGTCTTCTCCCTATCTTTGAGACTTCAGGATTTGGGAGTTTCTGCAACTCCAACATGAAAATATCTCGAAATGATGAATTGGAAAACTCCCAAAGAGTTCAGGGATCAATAGTCCATGCTTTTCTCCTTGATATACAATGGAGATCGAATCTAAGACTCCGGGACTCCGCGCTTCGAGATTTTCCACGACTCCAACACGTAAATCTCCTGGATTACTGAACTGGTGAACTTTCGAAGAGTTTAGGGATCAATGATCCAGACTCCTCCCACGACCAATGAATGTGATTAACTCCAACCTTTGGGCTTCAGGGATTCTCACTCCAGATGACCACAACACTCTCGAATTGTCTAATGCTGAATTAGAGAACTCCCGAATGAACTCTATCCGGAGCTTCGTTACTCTGGTGCTCAAGAACTTCGGGCTTCAAAAGATTTACCTGAAACACACTCCAAATTTCCTTAATGTTGAACTGGAAAACTCCTGAATGGACGCTATCTAGAGCTTCGTTACTATGACACTCCGGAACATTGGGCTTCAAAATATTTACTCGCAACAGACTCCAAATTTCCCAAATGCCGAACTGACGAACTACCAGAGAGTTTAGGGATCAACGATCTATGTTTTATGAGAAGATCTATGACTAAGAGGACCTTTGAGAATCCGAAACTCTTGGTTTCAAAATTTTCCCGAATCCAACACACGGTGCCTCTCAAATGGCCAAACACCCAACTGAAATTGACAAATCACACTCCTCCCAAAGGCAATGACTGGGATCCATTTTGGAACTATGGGATTCAGGGTTCCTTGCACCAAATCACCACCACACCCCCGAATATCCAAACATTGAAATTGTGAAGGGAAAATATCAATGGCTAAGACTTCTCGGTTGATAAATGGTGGGGATTCATTCCAGTGCTTCAGAGCTTTAGGTCTTCAACCACTTTCGAACAACTACCTTCGAAATCTCCTAGATAGTTGAACGCTTAAGGGATACCAATCAACGAAACCTGCTTCACTCTAATATCTATGACTGGGATATGTTTTTCGAATTCAGGCTTTGAGGATTTATCCTCTTAGAAACATAAGGACTAAAATATCCCAAAGTGCCAAATCACCGAATTGTGAGATTTACATATCAGATTCCATGATGGGATCTAGGGATGAGATCCACTCCACTTTGGCCAAGACTTACGACCTGAGAACCCCAATCGAAGGTTCTCTTTCTCCTGTGCTTAGATCCAAAAACTGGGATCTGATCTCCTCTTCCATTCTCTCTCCTCTCGTCTGGGTTTGATCCAACAACCCAAATCTAATCTTGCATCCCAAATCAACGAATGTTGTAGTTTTTCTCCACTGCAGAGTCGATTCCTTGTCCTCTTCTCTCTTTCTCTAACTGCTACACCTTCAGATCTTTTGAACACAGTCAAAGTGTTCTCTTAGTTCCCTCCTGACACCCATTGTTTCATTGTAACTTGAAATTGGGTCACTTCAAAATCAAATCTCTATAAAATTTCGCATCAATTAAACTTGCTCGACCCATCCAGGCTCAGTGTTGAAAACTGGAGCTCTGATACCATATTGTAGCATCCCCAACATCCAACTGGGCTATGCCAAGATTTTTTTTTTGAAATGTATACCAAATTTAAACAAACAAATACTCTACAAATACACATATTCTTATAGAATAATAATAGAAATACACATGCGACATACATAGGAAAAACCCATAAAAATAAATGTATAAATAATAGTGCAACGTGTAATTTAACACACAATTGATACTTATCTTTGATAAAAATATCACCAACTACGTATAGAACTTCCACGTTCCTCCCAACCTTATACCAGACTGCTCAAAACTCTTGGCAGTGGGTCACCCTGGAGCTAGGACTAAACTCCACTCGAGTAAAGGAATTCTTAACTAGGCTGATGTATCTTAGACAAGAGGAAAAACTTCGTCACAGGTGCCAGCTCGAACTAACAACCTATAGTCCCTCATTCCCCAAATGCCTGTTCAACCCTAGGAAATGAGACCCTTCTTTTCTCAATAGTCCTTCGACTGCCCCACTTCCTTTCCATGGTTTCAGGAACAGGATGGACATGAAGTGATCTCAGATCCATGTAGCTGCATTCTGGCACCTTCAAGAGATCAATTCCCAACAATTCTCTCACCTGGAGGGAATTTCCTACAGGCTTGACAACCCGCCTCTTCAATATCCCACGAGCCTGATAAACTGCGTCTTCAATATCCCACAGACCTGACAATCTGTTTCTTCAGTCCAAATCCTAAGCTAACCAGGTACAGGTACAAGTACATGTATGGTACTGGTTTGGGTACAATACATGTACAATGATAGTAATAGAAAATTACAGAGGTCAGCTGAAATCCGCGAGTGAAAGAATGGAGGTGTAACACATCTGACCCCTAAGTAACCTTTCTAGGGATGGGGCATAAATTTTTTTCTTACTTCAATCATCTCGAATCATGTTCTACTCAGCTGTATCTTTCTAACGACTATTACCATGCTCAAATCCAAGCTCTGGATTGCAAGTTATGGCCTCTCGAAGCTTTTTGCGCATTATTAGTCAAGGGCCACGTGGCGCCCACATGGGTCCATATCATTCATACCATCACAAAATTCCTACATATACGATGGAAGTCCATCCACAATATAATCCAATGACAGGACTTGATCCTCGTTAAACACACAATCTAAAGGGAAAATTTGGCGTTCGACGCTGAGTGCCCCTTTTTCCTTCTACGAGCACTTCCTTTGGAGTCCTGAAATCCCAAACTCCCAAAGGATACTTAAATATTACCACATGGATCCAACCTTAGGTCCTTTTGGCTTATTTATGACACTACACTCCAAACCTCTGGAGTCCAGAATCTCCAGACTCCTGAAAGGTCCACCCTTGCACCTGGTGGCATATTAAATGCAAAGACAAGGATAGGTGGACCTCGATTACTCCACCCGCCAAATGGACCAAGAAAAATATGTGACAGGGGGGTGAAATGTGGCAAGGATGATATGAAACATGGTCCCGTCAGTGGGTGACACATATCATGTTCTAATGGGAACTTAGGGTCTGCAAAACGTACAAATCAAGGTGACACATGGAACGTCAATCATGGGTCCAAGTTACCTTGGGTAACTTCAGTGAGCCACATCACTCCAGACTTATAGCATTCCAATGCCCTTAGATCTCATGGTTGAGATGAATCCACATAGATCCATTGATCGACAACATTCGTTACTTCGTAACTTCGGTGTTCGGGGGGTCCACTGTGTGACTTCCTCCTTGCTCCTAGAGTGGTCAATGCTGGGTTGACCACGGTCTATATCTAACAGTTGGGAATGACTCTGCAACTTCCTCAGATCTACGACTCCCATGACTTCATAATTTCAGTGTTCAGAGATTTTTTATCACTTACCACCCCCTTTCTCCCAGAGTGGTCAATGCCATACTAACCGCAACTTGGATCCAACAACCATGAAGGATCTTGAAGCATCCCTAGATATCTGGTTATCGTTAATTCACAACTTCGATGTTCGGGAGTTTTGGAATTATGGCATCTTCACTCTCCTGATGTAGGACTTCACCGAAGTGTTGTATGTGAGTCCCTCCACTGGTTGATCAGATTATTAAGAGGGGTTCTCAATGGACTCCCCAGATCTATGACTCTCATTAATTTGCAACTCCGACATTCAGGGAATTTGATGCTTATAACACCTCTATTCTACCGAAGTAGTCAATTCCTGACTGACCTCAGTGTAGATCCAATGACCAGGGATACTCCTGATTTCCCACGGATCTATGGCTCGCATTACTTCATGATTGTTAAGTGGGTCAGGCTTTAATAGTGAGACAGATCCATCGGTCATGGTTAGGGAAACCGCTAGATGTCGTTCAACCTAATTGGTAACCGAGCCAATAGGTTACCTTCAACCAGTTTGGGAATGGTAAGGCCATAACACCCTAGAGCTCTGAACTCCTGGAGTTCTGAAGCCAGAGAATCTTATCTCCTTTCGGGCCTAGTGAAGGATTCCCAGACCTTGTTCATATGAAATCTTGGACAACATTCGAGGCTACACACTCAACACTTAGCCCTGGTTTGTTTAGAAATGTGGACATAATACCTCGGTCACACAGGCGAAGGGTTTGAAGGAGGCACCCTCCTTCCATAGATTTTGAACTTAGTGACCTACGAAGGGTGAGTTAAGAGGTCGATATGACTAAGGTGTTCCAGTGAAGTCTTCCCAGACTCCTATATCACAAAATAATTCCTTGGGAAGAATTTCCTTAGGGAATTTCCAGCCAGTGTATGTTAATGTTTAAGCCATTATTATAGATGTTTCCATTTCATTAGATAACAATAGGATAATCCAAGATCACTGAGAAATACACAATCATAAGAGACACAACATTTATCTTGGGAAACCCTCTAGGGGAAGAAAACCCAACAAAACTTCCTTAATATAGATAGCCAATACAATGCCAAGAGATCTCTATGCTAAAACAAAAAGTCCTCTCCCAAGATATGTGCCACTCTCTCTCTCCTTTTCCAGTAACAGATCATAACTTGTCTCTCAAACTGAGAAAGTGAGTTATGTCTAAGTGAGGTGCTAGCCTCCTTTATTTATACAAGTCTGGCACATGTGAAGTGTCTCTTCATTGGCAAGGCCGACTTATCAAACTGGGTGGGTAAACCCACCTTTATTATAATTCTGGGTCTCTTTAATATCTGCTGGGTC
>ML779475.1:737288-768652 GCA_009831015.1 Picea engelmannii | reverse complement strand
AGTGATTTGTTGAAGTTTTAGATGATGAAATGAGCTAAGTGTGCACTATATGCGCAAATGACTAGGGATTTTTGGGTAGAAATGATGTATCTTATTTGAGCGTAGTGAACACCTGTTGTAAGGATTGAATATGAATCAATAACAAAAGAAGCCAAACATTGTGGATGTAGCCTAGTTGGGGTGAACCATGTTAGATTCATGTGTTCTGATGTGTTTTCTATCATGATGCATTAGTTTTCTCTGTTTATTGTGCACATGCAATATTTACTTATGGGTTAATATGAATATGTATCTGATGGTTCCGTGCACATGTTGAATGATTAGGTAAGATGAATATGTCATGCATTATTATGCTGTTATGATTTTGCACACATGGTATATTGCATGTTGACTGAATGTTAAGTAAGGATGAATGTTAGAATGGTCTCCATTCCCTTCATGATTGTGGAATCCTAGTTTCTGCAGTCCCCATAGGTACCTTGGGTGAGACTTCACCTACTTGTGGGTGATGTCGAAAGGGTCAACATATTTAGGGTTTTGTTGGTGAATGTTGAACCCTGGGTTTGCTCACTGCGTGCCAACAAATGGTTCCATTGTCGAGACTAGGATCTGCCACTAAGGGGGATGTGGAGACCTACTAAGGAGGATATTGGAAAATAGTTGGACACGAAGGATATCGATTTTGTTGTAGATCAGAATAAGAATCCATGGATCAACACATAGAAATGGATACAAAGGTACATGTTTACAGATTTGCATAAAATTTTCTTTGCTGATTTTTCAAATATTTGAGTGGAGTGGATCCAGAGATTAGTTGAACATATCGAAATATTTCGTACTTATGTTCCAAGAAATTGGACTCCCGAGTTCATTAGGCAATTTAATACTATAAGCAATCAGGTAGCACTCGCAATTGATTACTGGATTGATAATGTGTTGGGAGGTTACATTACTGAATTTGGTATAGATTGTACTCAGTCATATGGTGCTACTAAAAGGGAATATTTTAAGGGACCACGTGGAATATACTTGGAGTCATTATCTACTTGGATTAATAGGTTATTGTGTGATAAAGGAGTTATGAATATGGAATCTGATTTCCCTAGTAGCTAAGTGTCTTTGTGCACATAAGGGGAATGGGTGCTAACCTGGGGATGTTCTAAGTGTAAAGAGGGATGGAGAGAAGGAATGAAGAATAGATGAGTTGAGGATGTTGAGAGAAGAAGAGTGTGTGACGAACAGAGAGATTGGATTATTGCACACTAGTAAGGGATTTAGAATGAATAATAAGAGTATTGTTGTTGAGAGAGAGGGGAACACACATAATAAGAGTGAGGAAAGAGATACTAGTGTAATAATATAGATCGAAGGATTTTTTCACACAGAAGAAAATATCTATCATCTTAGTCCGATAGAAGAATATCCCACTTAGATTAGACTCTGTGTCGAACCCACAACCTCATGTGAGTCACCAAGAACCGAGGTAAGATCAGAAGCTTTTTCAATTATAGTTAGTGAAGGAAGTAGGGATAGTAGACGTAGTCAGAGTAGTGGAAGTATTATGTTGAGTCATAATCAACTAGTGTTATCAGGAAAGAATACCATGTAGAACACGATGGTGTGGGTATATCCTAATTTAAGGATGCATGTGTTTCATGGAGCGGGGACATAGGATCCAAAACAACATTTGCTCATTTGTGAGACAATATGGAATGTAAAGAACATCCAATATGATGATGAAAAGTTTTTCGCAGTTGGAAATGACATTTAGAGATCACGCATTACTATGGTACATGAAATATCAGACTACGACACTTGCGAGACATACTAGAACATTGGTAGATGTGACACAATCTATATTGAAAGAGTTACAGAAACCTAAGTCTGAGTCACAGTGCATTACAGAGCTTAAGGAGATCAAGTAGATAATGAATGAATCAATATGGGACTATGATCAAATATTTAAGATAATGAAGGATCGATTGACATTCAAAATTCCAAATGAACAACATAGAGAGTGGTTTATTGCAGGATTGTTGCTGCATATACGTTGCCCTTTGATGCAACATAATATTGTGTCGCAGTCAGAAGCCTTAGAAATTGATATGAAATTAGAAGCATCACTGGTAGGAGAAAATGACACGGGGATGGATCAAGTTTAGTCCCAATTAACAACACTAACTATTTAGTTGCAGGAACTTGCGAAAGGAAAATAAAAGAACGAGGGTGTCTGGTGCATCACATGTAGAACATAAGGGCATCATAAGAAAAATTGTCCAAATTTTCAGTAGTATTTGAATACAAGAGCTCTGAATCCACTAGGGGTATGGTGTGAGATTTGAAAAATGATGGGTCATCACCGTTCTTCATTCCTGTTAATGCAGAAGTACAAGAGTAGTGCGAGAAACCTATTTTATAACTTTTGCAAGTTTGTCGGACATGAAGAGAAGGATCATCACACATTTTATTTGATGAGAGAGTGCACTGTATATGCATATAGAGTCCAGGGAGAAAAATCCAAAGGAGGAGCTCCAAAGTATACTAATCCAAGAGGTTATAATCAATAAGGAAGAGGAGGGTTCAGAGGCCATGAAAGAGGAGGATTCAAGATAGGAATAGGACCAATTATATGTTATAACTGTAAACATCCTAGACATTTGAGACTATCCGAATTACTGCATGACATGTACATATTCTAGATAGCCAGATCATGCAACCGAGAATTACCCAAAATAGATCACGAAGTGGAAAGAAAAGAGAAACACTAGTGTTCATATGATAACAATAGAAGAGTGTGATGAACAACCAAATATAGTAGCAGTTACGCGTGGAGGAACTAAAACCAAAGATGATGCGACAAATCAAGGAAAAATGATCCACTAGTGGGTTAGAAAAGAAAAAAAGCCTCAATCGTTGTTTGAACCTATAAATAAGAAAGAGACATATACAAAATAAAGAAATCAAGTGATAGGAGTAGAATGGATAGCATTGAATTCAACCGTTCCACCTTTATATGAGAGGCCTCTAGTGCATGATATGCCTCCAGTCTACAATCATTTAGAAGGACAAGTTGACAAGGTAAACACTTTGAATATTTTTATAAAATGTTGTTTATATATAATGAAGGATAACTCTTCTTTGAGTATGATGCACATAATGATTGGCCATTTTTTCCAAGAGAAAGAGATACTTATCGCACATCGATCATTTAACAAGGTGCACCTCAAGAAGAGAAATAATAGGGAGTTTCGACTCAATGCACAAATAGGAAACTATGACATGGACAATATTATTCTGTATCTAGGTTCATGTGAATGTCATCCTAAAGAAAAACTGGGAAATGATGGGTAAGCCAAAGTTGATCTAGTCACCCATTCAATTGAGATTACTAAACTAACATACTATTTTTCTAATTGGAAGTTTGACAGGGGTAAGTGTTAGTATTGAAGGAGAGCACAACTTGACCGATTTAGATGCGATCGAGATAGTCGATGGAGCACCCCTTACCCAACACTACTTGGACTTGATTGGGCCTTTGAAAACTAGAATATAATTGACCTGAAGAAGAGACAGACGATATTTGAAGTAGAATACTTGAAGGTTACCACGCTATTGGATCCTATTGAAGGAAGAAGATATGTAGAACCGGTAAAAGGAAAAGAGCTTGATAACTTGTATAACATGATTGCACAGATGGATAATTATGTGAATCCTAAAACCGATGGTGTACTTAGTTGGAGATGTATTAGTTCATGCACTTCATATTCAAAATAAGCTTTGGAGAATTGGCACCAGAGATTGCATGAAGTGTCTACAGGGAAATTTGCTCGAATTACCTGCATGTTGCTATGGATTGGAACTGAGGTATGTGATCCTCCAAGGTATGACAAACTAACCAATGTAGATTATTTTATAAGAGAATTTGAATTTTAAATAACATATCAACAAATATTATTATCTTTAGACGTCACTCTGAAAGAGACCCCAACAATATGGTGGGATGCACATAAGGATGGAATAAGAAATTGTCAGCAATGTAGAATGCTATTATAGGTTAGGTTCAGGACAAAGAATGAAGATACTATGCACATGTATACAATATTGAGTTTTTTGATGGAGCATGACACATAGTGCATTGAGACATAGAGTAAAGTAAATAGGAAAGAATGGGAACACTTATTCATACACAACTTGGACAAAATCCTGAAGAATTGGTACTTGGAACTAGAAATGCGCAAGGAAACAATAAATTGGGAAGAACCGACTCAAAATTTTAAGGTAACTTTAAGATGATTCTCCTTTGATTGAATCAACATTGTAGGTCATCAAGAATAAGATTTTTTCACCAGAAGACTTGATAGAACTAGTACCTATATGTAGCACACATAGATCATCTGCAAAAATTGGATAAGTTTTGCGCTATTATAATGTTGTTAAAGAAGACCAAGAGGAGGAGGAAGATCCAAGAAATGTGAAAATACTAGAAACCGAAGGAGAGTGTGCAATCGAAGGACCACAAATTGAATCATCCATATATTTCAAACCATTGAGAATGCATGAAGTAAATATCGATACAGAGGATAGGCCCAAGTTCATGAACATAGGAGACTATTGGAATGACAAAAATGTTGAAAATATAGTTGACTTACTACACATGTATCAAGACCTATTTCAACTAATTTTTCAAAGATGAAAGGGATTGCAGGGGATTTAGGAGAGATGAAGATCCCCTTGAAGCCAAATTCTAAGACAGTGAGGCAGAGTCCATATAGACTAAACTTGATGTGTAAGTAGAATGTAAAAGTAGAGATAAAAAAGATGTTGGAAGATGGAACTATTGAACCTATCGCAAAATCAGAGTGGATTAGTCCAATGGTGGTTCATGATAAGAATACAAGAGGGATTATAATTTGTGTATATCTGATTAAATAAAATGATTCTTGTTTACATGATCCATTTCCTACTCCATTTATAGAGGAAGTGTTGGATAATGTAAGAGGGTAGGAAG
Source organism: Picea engelmannii (assembly GCA_009831015.1). Classification (NCBI taxonomy): domain Eukaryota; kingdom Viridiplantae; phylum Streptophyta; class Pinopsida; order Pinales; family Pinaceae; genus Picea; species Picea engelmannii. The sequence goes on along the minus strand of ML779475.1, from coordinate 763,644 downwards.
CTTATTCATTCACTAATAGATTTTTCAGGGTATCATCAGATCAAGATTGCGCGGGAAGATAGAAGTATGACTACATTTATGATATAATGGGGATGTTACTAGTACACAATGATGCCTTTTGTATTGAAGAATGCACTAATAGTATTCTCTAGAGTGGTTGTAGCAACATTTAAAGAATTAATCCATAAGTTCTTATAAGTACACTTAGATGACTGGATGGTGTTTATCTTTTTGAAAGAGCATTTTGATGTTTTGCACTTGATATTGGATAGGTGTAAGTAGTTTAAGATATAATTGAATCTGAATAAGTGCATTTTCTATGCGCCATTTGGTATCTTCCTGCACCATGTAGTGTGTAAACAAGGACTGTTGGTAGACCCTGTGAAGATTGCTATGTTTGTTGACTTACCATCGCCTACTTTAGTGCAACAATTATGAGAAATGTTGGGGCATACAGGGTACTACAGGAAGTTCATTAGAGGATATGCACAGCTTACAACCTCGATGGAAATGTTTTTAAAGGATAATTAGTTTCAATGGAATGAGGAATGTCAGGAAGGTTTAGATCTTTGAAGCACAAATTGGTTACCGTGTCAATTTTGATATTCCCAAATTGGAAGAAAGAGTTTCATGTTCAAGTGGATGTGTCATCTGTAGCTTTAGGTGCAGTGTTAGCTCAACCTGAAGAAGGGTATATAGATCATTCCATTGCATTTGCAAGCAGGAAGTTGTCAAATACAGAAAAAAAACTATACTACGATAGAATGCAAAGGATTAGCAATGGTGTATTCATTGCAAAAGTTTATACATTACTTGTTGCATTCACACTTTAAGATGTACACAAACCATTATGCGCAAAGATATTTGGTCAATAAACCAGTGTTGGGGGGGAGAATATGAAAATGGATATTATTGTTTAGGAGTATGACTTTGAGGTAATTATAAAACCAAGGAAATTTAATTCAGGACCTGATCACTTATCGCACATACTATCAGGAGAGGATGCAAAAAATTTGGATGACAACTTACCATATGCACACTTATTTACAGTACAAATGGTTAATGACTATTTTTCATGCATAGTTCATTTATTTAGTAGAGGAGTAACCCCACCTGAGTTTATAGTTGCGTAGAAGAAACAAATAATAGTGAAGGCAACAAACTATCAACTTATAGTAGGAAATTTGTGCAAGTTAGGTGCAAATGGTATTCTATGACGATGTGTATTAGAAAATGAAAGACATATTATATTTTCAAAGACAAATGAAAGGGGTTGCAAGAGGACATTACATAGGAAACGAAACATCTCAGAATATTTTGGATGTAGGATTGTGGTGGCATACCTTTCATAAGGATGCTAAGTAATTTTGTAAGACTTGTGATGTTTTTCAAATAATTGGGAAGACTTCCAAGAGAGATGAGTCACCATTAGTACCACAAGTGACATTACAAGCTTTTGATAAATGGGTCGTTGCTTTTTTTTTGACCAATTAATCCTCCAACAAAGAGGTCAGAATCTAGATACATCATTACTATGACAATTACTTGAATAGATGGGTCGAAGATGAACAAGTCAGAGATTACAATGTGAATATAAATGCATAGTTTTTGTTTGAAAATGTGGTGACAATATTTTGAAGCCTGAGAATTATTATGAGAGATCAGGGAAATCATTTTCTAAATAGGATGATTATATCTTTGATAGAGTATTTATAGATTCATCATCAGAAGAGCACACCGTATCATCCTCAGGAAAATGGAATAGTGGAAGCATTCCAAAAGATACAAGAACATTCACTGAGAAAGGTGTTTAATGTAAGTCAAGATGATTGGGACTTGAGGATTCCAACAATGTTATGGGCATATAGGACTATAATTAAGAATTTGGAAAGATAAAACCCATTTAGACTAGTGTATGGCAAAGAAGTTGTCATTTCTATGTAATTCATAGTACCGAGGATGTGCATTGATGCATTGACAGAGCTTACAGATTCTAGCATAGTGGAGAAGAGACTGTCAGATCTAGTAGAGTTGGAAGAGGACCGATTTGTCACAGGTTTCCATCAACAATTTCAGAAAGCACGTGAGAATGCATGGAATGATAGGCACAATAAACAAAATAAGATCCAGATATGAGACTTCGTTTTTCTTTACGAAAAAAAGTTTTTGCAACACCCTAGAAAGTTTTAGATGCATTGGCTAGGTCCATATGTGATCAAGTTTGTGACAGATGCAAGTTCTGTTTAGTTGGAGAAACTAAATGGAGAAGTTGTGAAAGGATTGGTTAACGATAGTCGATTGAAACTATATAGGGACAACTATACTTTCGTGCACTAGTCTAAGCACATAATATATGTACCATAGTACTTGTATTATAGTGTATCATAGAAAGAATAATAAAAGCAATACAAGAATTCAAAGGTTGAAGTGATGCATAAGGTTAAATGAGTAAGGAGATAAATCTAGAAAGTGTCGCAAATCTGTAGAAAGAAGAAGGAGTTGTGTGTAGGAAGGAGGATTGAACTGTGATAGAGATCTGCACACAGGGTGGGAAATGCATTAAAAATAACACATGATGGGACAAACATTAAAGAGTGATCATAATGGAGAAGTAGTGGAGATGCATAGTCATAAATGGAAAGAAACAATGAATATGTGGATAGATTGGAAAATTGAACGCACGATATGGAAAGCATTGCATGAGAGTACAATTAGATGAGACTGGAAATGATGGAGACACAAAGGAAGATAACAACTCACGATAGGTGATCCAGATTATTTTTGGCACAAAATGAGAGCGGATATATAATAAATCAATGTATAGAGATATATCAAATATCCAATAATATAACAAAAATGTATCAGAGATGAAACCATAAACACAAATATACAGTAATACACAATTTTCTATTCATGAGCGAAAATGTACAAAGACTGTAAAAATACAGAGTGAAAGACTCGCTAGAATGGTGACAACTTATCTCTGAGAAGAGATGTGGCCGCTACTCGCATTTACAAGAAAATGATATTACAATGAGGATCCAAAGGCATTTTTATCATAAAGAAAATCCAAAACCCTAACCCCGAAATAGGAAAAGCCAACAGTTTTGTGGACCCTATTTTGGGTAGTTTGGTGTATCAACTTCCCAGGGGCGTAACTTTGGCATACGATCTCCATTTGGGGCGTACAATAGCTCGTTGGAAAGGTATAGTCAAGGAGATTCATTTTGGGGGCTCAATGAGAGATTTCAGCTATAATTAAGAATCTCATCTCGAAAAAACTTCATTTAGGCCCTCAAAATGGCCCCAGAGGTTAAAAACTACTAAAAATAGTAAATTACCAAAATTGCTAGAAAACTGTTTTGAGCTATTTCGAAAAGGTGGGTGGCCTCCGATATCCACCTGGATCAGTAGGTTATAAAAGTTGAAATATGGGTTATGAGGAAATAATATTCAAGAGAGCAAAGAGCCAATGGTGCAAAGAAAGTTGGGTGTGTTGCAGAGAAAGCCAAGTGTGTTGCAGATAATGTCGGGTGTGGTTCAAAGGGTTATGACATCATCGAAAGAAGGATATTCAATAATAGACAAAAATGAGTAGCACGATAATTAGGAAATAAGACTTTTGTAGGAATAATTCTCGAGAGAAGAAGTAGAATATCCACGATTGGGAAAATTCCCCGGAACAAGAAGGAAGCGAGGTCGTAAACGATGCAGAAAGAGACACAAAGAACTAGAAAAGGACCAAGAAGTAGAATATGAACATGAATAACAAAGGAAGAGAACTTGGTGTGTAGTAAGAACCTGGGTATTGCAACATTTATGATACTTGAGATATATGAAAACCATATACCCATATTGAAGGAGAAATTTAAGAAGAAATTCCACACATTTCGACTCAATTATTGCCTAGGAAGAATGTCGTAAGTTAGCATTATTGAATAAGATATATCTAAACAAGAAACACAAGAAAGGGAAACAATCATAAATGCAAGGGAAACATTTTAGAAGTTCATGGAGACTTGTATGAAAGCCTAATGTGGCTCGGTATGAGCCACACATGAGTGTTGGGAGTTTGTTGGAGTAGGTGATTATGGGACAAGTTTTCATAATCGCATAGGATAAAACCATGTGACAAGTTGGATAAGGAGCAGTGAACGAAGAGGAAAGGAATACAATTAGCACATTTTTAGGAGTCACTATGTGCAGAAGGAATAAATTACTTAGAATTAGTTAGACCTTTTGGTCTATTTTGTAACAAGCTAACCCTTAGTGCCAATGTATAAATATGTATGGGTTTTGGGTAGAAAATAATATACAAGGGAGTTCATCGAGAGTTGAAGAGGCTGGAAAGTAATAAAGAGCGATGGAGATAGTGAGATCGAGTGAGTTGTTTAAGTTTCACATGATGAAATGAGCTAAGTGTGCACTGTATGCACAAACGACTAGGGAATTTTTGGTAGAACTGATGTATCTTATTTGAGCTCAATGCGCACTTGTTGTAAGAACTAAATATGGATGAATAATACAATAAGCCAACTATTGTGGACGTTGCCTAGTTGGGGTGAACCACATTAAATTCCTGCGTTCTAGTGTGTTTTCTGTCATGATGTGTTGGTTTTATCTATTTATTGCACACATGTAATAGTTTTTTATGGGTTAATATGAATATGTATCTTATGGTTCTGCTCACATGTTGAATGATTAAGTAAGATGAATATGTCATACATTATTATGATGTTATGATTTCATGCATAGGGTATATTTCATGTTAACTGAATGTTAAGTCAGGATGAATGTTAGAACTATCTCCATTCCCTTCATGAATATGGAAGCCTTGATCCAGATTTTATGAGCATAATGAAATGACTACAGATTATTAAGAGGTGATTCAGAAAAAATAACTGAGATACAATAAAATTTGTTTTCTATTCAATAAGGAAATAAGATGAAACTGTAAAATGCAGTGGAAACAAGCTTATTGGAATGGTGGCAGCTTATCTTTGAGAAGAGATGTGAAAAATGCGCTCATTCACAAGAATATCATTACAATGAGGCTATGAAGGCATTTTTACAATAAACAGGAATTCCCAAAAACCTATACATCCAAAAACCTAACCCTAGGAGATGAAGCGCCAAAAGTCATGTGGGCCCCATCTCGGTAAGTTAGTACATCCACTTCCCGGGATCGTAATTTTTGCATACAATCTCTGTTTTAGGTGTCTGATAGCCTGTTGGAAAGATATCATCGAGGAGATTAATTTTAGGGGATCAATCATGCCTTCAAATATCATTGAGAAGCTCGATCCCAAAAAAACTTCGTTTAGGCCCTCAAAATGACCTCGGATGTTAAAACTGCTAAAATAGTAAATTGCCAAAATTGCAATAAAATAGTTTTGAGCTAGTTCGAAAAGGCGGGTGGCCACCATTATCCACTTGGATCAATCCTCCCTCCTTAGGAATAAATTGTCTCCATTGCGTTGAGTTCCACCATCAGATGAGGAAATTTTTGCTGAATTTGGCCCCGGGTGAGCCACTTGCCTTGGTGCAGGAGTTGCCTTGCTTTGACGACTCGATAAAGCTGGATCCTTTGCTGTCGAGTGACCTTTATCTGTGTGTCCAAAATATGATCGTTGGATTCATGTTATATGTAGTTGGGGTTGAGATCTATTGGTGTCAGCTGTTATGCTACATCTGAGATGTCCAATAATGGTGGGAAATAAGGGTGAAGGAGATCCACGTTGGACACTAGGTGTAGGCCAAGGAAAGGAGGAATGTTGAGCTCAAAATAATTATCCTCCATTTCCTTGTTGATGGTGTATGACCCATAACAGAGTGGGTGAATATTCTGACCGGGTCCTGTAAGGCGTTCTTTCTGCAAGTGCAACCAATCTTTGTCTCCCACCTGAAACTTATGTGGCACCCGATGTTGATCTTGGCGCTGCTTGTACTTGTCATTGGACTTTTGTAGGATATCCTAAACCTATTGACAGATGTGTTGGATTTTCTCAATGAACCGAGTGGATTTTTCAACTTCAGTTGGAGAAGGCGATGATTCGGTCGAGGTGACCGCAAGGGGAAGTGCAACATCTATGGGACCCAATGGTTGGAATCCAAGCCCCACCTTAAAGGATTTGTGGCCGACTGAGCTATGCAAGGCTTGATTGTAGATATGTTGGAAATAGGGAAGGATATTATCCCATGTGCGAGGGTTATTTGAATTATACATGTGAAGGATATGCACAATCATTCGATTTACGACCTCAGTTTGGCCATTTGTCTGGAGGTGGAAGGATGTGGATTTGGTGAGATTGGTATCTAGCAGTGACCAGAGGATTGACGAGAATGTGCTGAGAAACAAATTGTTCCTATTTGAGAAAATGGTTTGTGGGATTCCAAAATGTACCCAGACTCGTTCAAAGAATATCTTGGTAGTGGCCTCTTCTGTGATGTTCTTATTGTAGGAAACCAGAATCGCCATCTTAGAAAAGCGATCAACAACCACAAAAACACAGTCATTTCCACGCTTGGTGGATGGGAGGCCTGACATGTACTCCATTAAGATGGATTCGCATGGCTTGTCAGGAGTAGGAAGAGGGGTGTATAGGCCCTATTTCTTAGTGGTCGGTTTGACAATAGCGCAGGAAATGAAAGACCTGATATAGTTGCTGACCTCCTATCAAAGTTTCATCTAGTAGAAATGTTTCTGTAGGATCTCCACTGTCTTTTCGACGCTGAAGTGTCCTGCCACCTGAATGTAGTGGGCTTCCTAGATTAGCTTCGCTAGCTCTCTTGATGGAACACAAATATGGCCTAGATGACACAACAAACCATCCTGAAGATGGAAATTATTGACAACTACGTTTTCACCCAACATTTGGTAGGTGGTGGAGAAGTCTGGGTCTGTATCATAGAGTTGGGGCCATCCATAGGTCTCATGGCTGTAGGAGTCTAGCACCGTGGTGAGTTCCACGACTGGTGGTCTGCTGAGGCAATCAACGACGCGATTGGTGCTTCCTCTTTTATACTTGATGTTGAGGTGGAATTGCTGCAAGTATGTGGACCACTTTTGATGGTGATCATTCTGCAATTTTCATTGTGTTTGCATGAACTGTAGTGGCTTATGATCAATGTGAATGACTGTCTCCTTCCCAAGAATGTAATGTCTCCACTGGCGGTAAGCTTTCATAATGGAGTACATTTATTTGTTGTAAGTAGGGTATTTACGGACAACATTTGATAGTGTGTCACTATGATAGGCCATGGGGTGGCCGTGCTGAGTGAGAAAAATGCCCAACAAATAGTCTGAATCATTTTTCTCAATCTCAAAAGCTTGTTGCAGGTCTTTTATTGAAAGTACATGGACTGAGCACAAGAGCTGCTTCAAAAAGTCAAACGCTTGTTGTTGGGACTGGCCCCACACAAATTTCACCTTACCAACACCCCTGGTTATTTGGCTGAGGGCCCATGCAATATGGGAGAATCCCAACATAAACCTACTGTAGAATTTGGCAAGGCACAAGAAGCTCCGAAGTTGAATGAGTGTGGTTGGGGCTGGCTAGTCACAGATGACTTGGATCTTGGATGGATCCTCATGTAGGCCATGATGATCAATTATGTATCCCAATTAATGTACCCTGTCCATGCTGAAGGAGTATTTTTCCAAATTGGCATATAGATTTTGCTGTCGCAGGGTGTGCAGAACCTGCTGATTATGCTGTAAGTGTTCAGCCCAAGTATTTCTATAAATGAGAATGTCATCCAGATACACCACTACAAAAGTATTGGTGAATGGTTGCAAGATATCGTCCATCATCCTCATGAAAGTGGCTGGAGAATTTGTCAAACCAAAGGGCATGATCAACCATTCAAAAAGGCCTTCCTTTGACTTGAAGGCATCTTTTCGTACATTTGTCTATTCTATCGAGACCTGGTGTAGCCAGACTTCAGATCAATCTTACTGAAGTATTTGGCCCCCGTGAGTTGATCAAGGAGGTCGTCGATTCAGGGAATTGAGTATTGGTTTCTGACTATGATTTTATTCAAAGCCCAATAATCAATGCAGAGTCTCCAGGGTCCATCTTTCTTCTGTACCAGCACGATTGGGCTCCTGCAAGGTGATGAGTTGGGATAGATGTGCCCCTTATGGAGAAGTTCTTGGATCTATCGCTTGATCTCCTCATTCTCTAACAAAGAGAGATGCTAGACTAGCCCATTGGGCATCGATGCACCGGGGGTCTTATCAATGGGGTTCTTGACCTAGTAGTGCAGAGGTACCCTGGTAGGTGAGGAGAAGATATTTGAGTATTATTCCTTGACCTTATCTACTTGCTTCTGCTGTGTGGAGAGGTCGGTGATAGAGACTCTGGATGTGGCTGTGATCTTTCACTTATACTAAGAGTGAATCATGAAGAAGAAAAACTTCCCCATATGAGAGATGACCTTCCTACATTGCTTAGTATAGATCAAGGAAATAGCACTAGGTGGGACTGCCTCGAGTATCCTATACAATTTCATGTTCAAAGTAATAATAACACTATAAGGCCTAGACTCATATACAACATAAAGTTTTCATAAATAAGCTTGGCCCAAAAGAAAATCACAAACTTCAAGAGGAGCAACATCACACAATACCTTATATTTGAAGGGTTTGATGTTGTACAATAGTCGACACTGTTGGCTAACACGAAGATCGCTTCCTTGGCTGAGCCATCCAATGGTGTAGGGTTGTGGGTGCGGCGTTGTCGGAAGGGCCAGCCACTTGATGACCTCTACTGAGATGATGTTATTATGGCTACCACTATCAATGATGAAGTGAAGTGGGGTGCCTTTTACCCACATCTATGAATGGAAGAGGCATTCTCCTTCTTCTGGCTCGTCTGGTTCACCAGGCTGGAGCTTGGTGGTAGAAACAGTGGCACTGGGTTTCACGTCAATGATCCATATTCCCCTTTCTAGTTTTGGATCAGAGTCTGAACCTACATCTGATTCAGAGGCTTTCACTTTGGACATCAACGACTTCTTTGAGAATCAGTCAACAGTCTTATGCCAAGGGCTCTTATGGAAGTTGCACCACTTCCTAGTATCTTTATTTGTCTTTCCAGTGTCCTTCTTTGCTTGTGTCTTGGAATGGTTGTCCTAATACTGTCCGTATTTTCTCTGTTCTTTGTTCTATGGTTTGGGGCTGCCCTTTCATGGATTTTGTTGTGAGGGGTTCCCAGGCCCAAATTTCCTCATATTTTGTTTGAGCTTCTGCTTGATTTTGATGACATATCGATAGGCCGCACCCAAGAATGAGATGTCCAAAAATTCCATTTCGGTCTATATGTATCTATGCAGAGAACTGCGATATTTGATCACCAGATGTCGCTCTGAATATTTGATACCCAGCTTGGTGTGCAAGGTATGAAAGATATTTGTGAAATCTAGCACTGCTTGGTCTCTTTCTTGTCGTAGTGTGGTCCATTTGGTATATAAGTCGTCATAACTTCCGACAGGGTAGTATTTCTCCTTAATAGCATCCCTGAAGGATTCCCAGGTGGTCATGACTGTAAATAATGATGGTTCCCCTGTTTCCTTTTTCTCATAGAAGGTTTCCCACCAATATTTGACATGGGGAATGACTTTGAGTGGTGCAAAAGTAATCTTTTCTCTATTCGAAAATTTATGGACAGAAAAATACCCTTCTAGTAGATTCAAACACTTGTCTACAACATATGCTTATATCTAACCTTCAAATATATGAATATCAAATTTTATTTGTACCTTGAAGGGTGCAGCACCTCCGCTTGAAGAAGTTGTGTCGCTTGTTGGTAGCCACTGAAGGATTTGCACGAAACTATCCATTCATCTCGTTCCTTTTTTGGGTGAGGGATTCCTCAATCAACAATTTGAAAGGATCTTCTGTCCCATCATATTTATTTTCTCTTTCCATGAGAGGTCTCTTGGGTGTGCGAGAGATTTTGTCCTCAAGAGAAACAAGCTCAAGACCCAACTCTTTGTACTCCGACCTTGTTGGGGGCATGCATTAAGATGACAAGGAGCAGACCGCTCTGATACCACTAATACCAATTTTATGAGAAGAACAAAATGAATATAGATTATTAATAGGTTATTAACACAAAATAACAGAGATACAATAAAACCGGTTTTCTATTCCATAAGGAAATAAGCTGAAACTGTAAAACATAGAAGAAACAAGCTTGCTGGAATGGTGGCGTCTTATCTCTGAGAAGAGATGTGACGACTATGCTCATTTGCAAGAAGATAATTACAATGAGGCTATGAATGCATTTTTACAATAAGCAGGAATTCAAAAAACCTTAGACATCCAAAAACCTAACCCTAGGATATGAAGCGCCAAAAGTCATGTGGGCCCCGTTTGGGTAAGTTAGTACATTTACTTCTCGGTGTCCTAACTTTTGTATACGATCTCTATTTTAGGCATATGATAGCCCATTGGAAAGGTATATTCAAGGAGATTCATTTTTGGGGGTCAATGATGCCTTTGGATATCATTGAGAAGATCAATCCTGAAAAACCTTCATTTAGGCCCTCAAAATGGCCCCAAAACTTTAAACTGCTAAAAATATTAAATTGCCAAAATTGCCAGAAAACAGTTTTGAGCCAGTTGGAAAAGGTGGGTGGCCACCAATATCCACCTATATCAAGCTTGGTTCCTGCATTCCCCATAGGTACCTTGGGTGAGACTTCACTTGCTTATGGGTGATTCTGAAAGGGTCCTATTGGCCCTTGACCAAGTATTGGGAGATTGATGCTCATGTTGATCTATTTTGGACTTCAACAACCTGTTGAATGAGGAGCGCAAGATGAAGTGGAGATCATGAGATCTTGACCCCTTTTTGGGTTTTTGGGATTATGTAACGGGATTGGGATGTCGGCCCATGGGTCTACCCATGCTTAGGCCTATTTTGTAATATATAAATAGATGTCTAGGCAATGTAAGAGGAGGCATCTATGTGATGTTAGGCCACTAGTCAGATGTGAATGTATGCTAAGTGCAAGTAGAGTTTGTAAGTTCTTTGTGCATGACTGTAAGAGACTTGCAGAGCTAAGTGCAGGTGGTTGTAATGGACAGTGGAAGGCTTTGTGCTGTAACGCAAAGAAGAAGGATGTAGTGAGCTACGTAGATCTTCTGCCCTATGCGGAGAAGGGTTCAGAGGCTCTGTGCATGTAACCTATTGAGAAGATAATAAAGAAGAAGAGTTGGTGGATGTAGCCCCAGGGTGGGGGTGAACTACATAAATACTATGTAACTCTGCTCTATGTGATGTTTTGATGTGTTTATATGTTATTTGCTAAGTTCTTTGAGATGATTAGATAAATCTGCGTATGCTTAGTGCTAATGATATGTGAGAATGTTATATCTGATCTGTATGAATATATTTAGTGCTTGGCCTGCTAGATCTGATATATTTACCTATGCTAAGTTCTTAAATAAATTATATCAGTGTGAATGCTGCGAAGCTCTGTTTTATCAGTGAAGTAGATATTGATTACATATTGAGGAACTGAGGGTGCTAAGTTCTCTATTAAGTATCATAATCACATATATGTACCCCAGCTAAGGTTGCAGAAACCCGAGTCTCGCAACCACCCCTGCCTCTACCTCAGGTGAGACTTCATCTGCTTCACAGGTGTTGCCGAAAGGGTTGGTAGTTAGGGTTTTGTTGGTGCGCTATTGTAGCGTTGAACCCTGGGTCTTCCCCTGTGCCAACAAATGGTTCCGTTGCAGGGACCTGAAACTGTTATTACTAGGAACTGAGAAAGAAGAATCTTTGTGTAAAGATTCATCCTGAAGTTGTGAAAGCTCTGTGCATAGATTTGTTTCCCTAGTGTGCAGTACTTTACTTAACCTGTGAAGCTTTGTGCCAAGAAAAGAGGTTAGATCTGAAGAAAAGAGGTTAGATCTGAAGAAAAGAGGTAAGATCTGTAAGCTCTGTGCTCTGATAAAGGTAAGAATAGTAGGAAAATTCTATATCTGAAATCTTTGTACTCTGTAAAAGTAAGATAAGTGAAAATGTTTGTTTCTAAAGTATGGATCTAGGTATGTTTGATAGGTTCTGTCCTAGATTGAAAACTAGGGCACTAATATATGAAATAAGGCTTGATATGAGTAGATATGACAAGAATAGTGAAATATATGTTATACCTATGCATAGAAAGAATGTTTGGACTAACAAGTGGATGCAGGATCCTAGAAAGAATTTGTTGCAGATTAGCTCCTATGATCCTAGCGTGCAGTACAGGAGAAGCTGGGGATCATTTTAAAGAAAGAGAGGATTAACCCTCTATTACAATTGTAGAATACCAGGACATCTTGCTAGGGAATTCCCTAGAAGAAGACCTAGCGGTCTTTTTTGCAAACCTATGGACCATGAAGTGTTGGATTGCCCTAGAATGATTGCTAAGATTGAAGGAATGAATCTGAACCAGGAAAACCCTAAGGCAGATCCAGAAATGGAAGAATCCCAGAAAGAATCAGAGAAAGTACTGTTACAAAATAAAGAAACCCTGAATGACCACCAACATGTTATATTATCAGATAACTTCAAAGAAAAAGAATGCATCGAAGCAAGAATACGAGACTTCGACATTGACTGTGTTTTGGATGAAGAAACACAAGTGAATATCATGACAGAGAGAACTTGGGAAGCTATAGGGAGGCTTGCTATGATTCCTTCATTAGGAGGAGTAGGATTATTCAGAGGAAAACTGGTAAACCTATGTGGAAAGCTCACTCATATACCTATGAATGCCAATGGAACTTTGACAGAAGAAGATTTTGAGATTATTTAATTTATTGAAGACAACGTCCCATTTACCATGTTACTAGGAAAACCTTGGATTGATAGCGATCAATCCAGACGAAAGGAAGAAGAAGAAATTTTGGAGCAGAAGAAACAAGAGTTAAAATATTTCATGCCAAGAAGGATCACACACTTGATTGAAGAACATGAGAACATATCGAAGCTATTTAACACTAGAGGCCCAGATGTCAAAGCTGCAAGAACATTAGAGGACTCAAAAAAGACTGAAGTACCTATCCTAGATAAAGAAGAGGTAATACCCATGAATCCTAGGGAAGAATCTCAATAGCGCGCAGTGACTATGTCAAACGAAGATAAGAATCAGAATGGAAAAATACATACCGAGACGAAGCTCACTGGAAAAAAGGCTAGGAATTTAAGTAAGAAGAGGGATAAGATTTAAAAGTTACAAAAAGTTCCAGAGGGAACTTCGCAGGAGGGAAATTTGAAAAGTTGGAGCTTCATCGGGATATCAGAACAACGACACATGGCACTTCGCCATGGTGAAGCAATATATCCGTTGGGGACATTATAACCGTTCGATGGCTGCCCCGAATGGGTATAAAGGAATTTAAGGCTCGACACCAGACCGTTGGACTGCGCCATAATGGACCGAACAAATTTAATGAGGCTTCATACTTGTTGCAAGAGACTCATTGTCAAGTTACCTGTTTATCCCATCATGCCACGCATCGAGAACACTTTTGATAACCAAGAGTTTGAGCCTGCAGACTAAGTGAATTGTATACAATGATCATTTCTCTCTTGATGTTTATTCTACTGCAGTGTCTAAGTTAATTTGACCCCGATATAATTAATCCTGAGTGCATATGTCCGAGGAACTCAACACAGTCGAAGAATCAATGACATAAGTAATCCTTGACCTGATGACTAAAAGATTCATGTCGAAGAGAGGATTATCCACTGGTATACAAGAATTATCCATGAGAGGACTGCCATCCTCTTTGTCAACTTATCGATCTGGACCAACCCGACCATAAGATGAGAAGTGAACTAAGAACAAGGATGATCTCACGAATGATAAGTTGATTCAGAGAATATTACCCACCTATCTACCACCTCTGAGTGGCGCAATAAATCAAGACAGTGTGCCCAGAGACTTTGAGTATGCCTTGATCACTGTGTACCTCCCGAAAGGGATACACGCAGTTTACGCAGAACAAGAAAAGATTGCAGCGTTGAAGTTTAGTGACTTCAACCTCGGCAATAGGAAGGTCTACAACATGCTCTCCCCACATAAGTACCTGACCAGAACAAAGGGAAAGAATTCAAAGATCATTCCTCAGTCATGGACTATGAACCTTGCACAGTCTACACTTCTCAACTTCATGAAAATTCCTCACTTCGGAAGACACCAAGAGGTGAATTCATGTGTCAAGTTGTTGCTGTCCTGTTACCATGGAGAATACTTGTGGTTAAACCATCGTATCACAGTGGATCCTACGTTGATCAATCAGATCACAAGGCTAAGTATGCAAGGCCTTGATCCATAGGATTTCTATCTTGGAAAAACAATGGATCACGCTCTAGATCAAAGGATCAACGACACCTACGATGATGTCGAGAAGGGAATGTGAGGCTACAAGGTATATTTTGTCTAGAGTGGCGCAATGTGCCTCACCTGTCAATTGATCGCAGGAAAGTCAGTACGAAAGAACCAACCCACCCAAGTCACCAGTTTTGTAGTCGACCTCGCAGGGAAGTGCGCGGAGGGCCTACAAATGAATTGGGCGTAGTACCTCATGAACCGATTACAATTTGACTACAGAGAAGCCGAGGATCAAGGCTATGAATTTCATTTTAGTTGGCTATTGATCCTGATCGCTTTCATTGTCTGGGAGATGCCAGAAGGTGTGACCTTCCAAGACATTGAGGCCTTTGAACCTTTGGCTGCAAAGTTTAGTACACTATGGTATTCCAGTGAAATGAATAAGAAATGGAAGTCAAATGTCATGTTCCGCACATACTACAACCAGTTGAAGGTATCCATACAGTCTGCGCCTCACATAACTCTGAATACTTTACACAGGTTTCGACCTTTGATAAAGTTCAACGCTGATAGGCATTTCATTTATATCACAGTGCGTGTCAATGGACATAAGCAATGGTCGTAGTTCTACTACAAGCTTACGGAGGAGGACTTGGAGGAGATCACCAAGGAATGGTCGAAAAACCTCCTTATTCCAGCAGACCCTGCAGAGATATCCGACATAGACAACCCAAAAACTGTGCCAGATACACTCATACCTAGAAAGATAAAGAAGACTGAAGAGGTCCAGGATTTAGTCAGTACATCTATGAAGACTGCCTCCATATCATCGGAGAAATGGGGTGATGGAGAAAAGATAGATGGCACAAAATCTAAGAAAAATAAAGGTGAGGTAACACCACCTAGAGATGAGGAGGACCGCTCAAAGAAAAGGAAGGTTTCCCCTCCAAAGTCTTCTTCCCAGAAAAAGTCGAAAGCAACAATGACGAAGTTACAAAATATCCTCACCCCAGATGTTTTTTATTTCTTTGTAGCAACCCTGAATGATTCTTCGTTAGAGACAGCAGAAAAAAAAGAGGCTAATAAGGAGGAGATGTACAATAGAATTGAGGTTGAGCTCCAAGGGGTGCAACAAGCACTAGAATCTAGCCATGTAGTCTCCACTACACGTCTACCGTTAGGAACACCAAAACTGGGAGATGAGTCACCTCAACTCCACAGAATAACTGATACAGTCGAAGCTCGCCTTCGACGAGCAAAGGAATAAATAGCGCAAGCCACCTAGGCTTTGACACAAGTACAGGGAGTCCTTCTAGAGAAACGCAGTACTGCAGAACATGAAAATATTTCTCTCCAAGTGAAGTGGGATGGAGAAAAATCACAACTGCAACAAAGCAAGGAATAATTTCTCCCAGAGAAACTCGAAGTAAAGGAAATGGTCAACATAACGCTTTTCTTTGTACCAGTTGTAGAAGTACAGACCAAAGAGCGAGTTCCACAGCAGGTGGCACAACTTGAAGAAGTGATCCAAAAATGCATAGCATATTTAGAACTACGCACTGTGCCCAAAACCCCACAAGACGTAAGGGACATAAGAGAAGAAACTGCCCACATCGTAGTTGACAGACTAAAATCTCTTTCCCTAGAATGAAAACTGTTGAGTAACTGCAATGCCCAAACATATGAGAACCTAACCGAGAATTCAAAATTGGAGGCACTGGAGTCACAACTCCAAGAAAAGAAGCAACATGTAGACACACTACGGGCGCAGCTGAAGGCTCTGTCAGCCATAGAAAGAATGAAGTGTTCTCAAGAGCAGTGCCCCACCCAACAACAGATCCATATGATTCAAAGAAAAGTTATGGAAGTCACTCAATGGATCCAACTAGTACAAGATAAGGCATGCAAATTGTTCACAGAGGTCGAGAGTGGAGGAGCAGAGCTAGAACAGGTTGTCACCACAGCATAACATCACCTATAAGGGCCAATGAATGACGTATTAATCCAGGAGTTCATTGATCAAGAGGTCGTAGCACAACAAAAGGTCGAAGTAGCTCGAGCCAAGCTCATGGAATTCGAGGAATAACTAGTCAGACCAGAGTGACTTGGGATGAGTCACATGTGAATGTTGGGGGCATGTTGGCCCTTGACCAAGTTTTGGGAGATTCTTGGTCATGTTTACCTATTTTGGACTTCGACAACCTGTCGAAGGAGGAGAGTAAGACGAAGCAGAGATCATGGGATATCAACCCCTTTTTGGGTTTTTGGGATTATGTAACGGGATTGGGATGTCGACCCATGGGTTTTCCCATGCTTAGGCCTATTTTGTAATATATAAATAGATGTCTAGGAAATGTAAGAGGAGGCATCTATGTGATGTTAGACCGCTAGTCAGATGTGAATGTATGCTAAGTGAAAGTAGAGTCTATAAGTGCATTGTGCATGACTGTAAGAGACTTGCAGAGCTAAGTGCAAGTGGTTGTAATGAACAATGGTAAGATAGGAAGTTGGATGCTCCATCTAATATGTATTCAACTCTCATATTTTCTGTTTCCATCCCTTAGACCTGATAATATTTTGGAGAAATAACCTGTTGTTGAAACTGCCCCTGTATTGACCTCTATGATCCTGTATGTGGATGTCGCCACTGCAACCCGCATATTTACTACACAACTTTATGTACTAAAACTTGTGTATGTACATGTTCTGTGCTACTTCAACATACATACAACTCCATACTATTGCAAAAAATAGGTTTTACCTATGTACAACTATTTCTCTGAAATCCAATCCTTTATTTTTGACTTGTGGTTATAGATCAACTACTAACTACCGTGGATCTGAAATATGGAATCCTCTAAGAGTGAGATATTTGATACCATGTTGACTTTCTAATCCCGACACCTAGGTATCTTTTTATCTAGTGATTTATTTACTGTAAATCAAATTAGCATCTCACAAAACAAAATACACTTTCTGAAATAATCAACTCAAATAAATAGAATAAGTAATATTTGAAACCAAAATATCATACACAATACACAAAAATATTATGCCCATCAACTAAGCTTATCATTCAAATAACTTCAAATCTTACAAGGGCTCCCTTACTAAGAAAACTACCCACCGATAAATACCAAAAACTTTAGGTAACATGTGCAAACCCTAACAATTCCTTCTCTACTGTATGGCCATGTAATTTCACGCTTTTCAAGGTGTACGTGCCTTTTCTTAAGAAAACTCATGTATATGCGTCTGTCTGAAATGAAACCCATGTACACACACACACTCAAACGATATGTCAAATTCCGTACAACACGACCCTGCTACTATGGCTCAAATTTGATGGAACTCCTTGTGGATGTCACTAATGCTAACAAATTTAGAATTTCATTAAACAAACCCAACTAATTAATAAAATAAATTTACTTTAATAATTCCTTTAATTAAATCAAAGTATCAAGGTAGAAGGATTTGGACAACTTCCACACGTCTAGACACTTAGACTTGTGTGGAAATACTTGTCCAATGCTACAAAAATCAACACGTCTTACACCCATTAATTGGCTTAGATCCATTTTTTTATCACTATGAAACCTCTCTAGACCATTATTAATATAGTTTGAGTGTGTGTTGTATACTAGTTTATTTATGATTTTGATGATTTTATGAATATCTAAGGCTACACTACGTTATGGATCAAGTAGGTTGAAGTTGACGGAGGCCCTAAACCAAACTTTCATGAGAGAAAAGAGGGATTGTTTCCTCTAATAAACCTCCAAGGCTTGACAAGCCTTCAATCATCCAAGGTACCAAATCCAGAATCATATCCATTTGAATTGTTGATTGAAAGAGGGAAATCTAGAAAGGGATTTTATCCCTAGAACATAGGTCCCAAATTATAGGGATATTGAATACGTGATCCCTTCAATCAAGGAATGATTGAAGGGATGATTGATGTAATCCTTTTGAATAAATAGGAGTTAGGGAATAGCACTATAAAGTCTTAGTTATTTTTGAGAATTATAAACTCTTCTAGAGATGAAGAATTTGAACTCTTTGAAAATGTATCACTGTCATGGATTAGTGTACTAATGTAGAAAGTTTACTTCCAAATTTCTTGTCTTTGGTAGTATTTTAGGTTCCCCATAAAATCCTTGAGTATGGTGTTGAATAAATTGTTTTCATTGATGTCAAAGGTAAGTAAGTATTCACATATGAATATTCAAAGGAAATGTGAATTTAATAATGCAAAAGTGGAAGTGCATTAGAAATAAAGTTACATGAAAGTGGATTAGAAATAAAATTATGTAAAAGTGGAGTAAACATAAAAGTGGATTAGAAATGAAGTTACGTAAAAGTGGAGTAAACATGAAAGTGGATTAAAAAAGGTAAAAGTGAAAGTGGAGTAAAATTGCACATGGTTTTAGAACCCATGGTATGTTGAAAAACAAATTAAAAATAAAAAAGGGGGAAATTAATTATTTATTTAATAAAATTCATGTCTTTTCAAATGAACTTGAATTTTCATGTAGAACTAATGGTAAAGTATAAAAGGAGAAGATGTTTTGTTGAGGGGCGAAAATTTCCAACAACAGTAAGGGGTACCCCCTAATGCAAATTCCCAATTAGACTATGCATCATTTGACCCTCCTTCCATTATTGGTTATGAGGGTGAAAAATCGATGGTTATGCAAGAAAAATATGTAGATGAAGACTATGTAAAAGAAACATAAATACATGTAATCTACTCCTAATCTATCCTATCCTATCTAGGAGAAAATTATCGTAACTGAATGAGTTGCAATGAAACTAAGATATTCTTAAACCCCACTCAGATAGCTATAATGAAGGTGAAAAGTTAGAAACACATGTATACAAATATATAACCAGAAAATTCTAGACCATATTTTTAGATACATCAACAACTCATATGCTCAGGACATATAATATAAGAAATAATCACCAAACTGCAAGAAGAACATAGATTGTATCAGAAAATTATATAAGCAAGCATGTCCTTACATCCCATGTGAGTAGCTAACATTATGATGGAAATAGTTTGCAGAAAAAAAACAATAAACATCAGGTTTTCTCTCTCTAAAAATCTAGCCCTGAGGGCTACTCAATATTAATTAACCAAGTATTTTCTCCAAAAAGAGTACTAGAGTGTATACAAAGCTTGAAGTGCCCTTTCTGAGTGAGTCTCTTCCCATATTTATACAATTATTCCTAACTCCTAAATGTGACTTATTGTATTCTCCAAAGAAACTATTACAAAAAGAGACCTTTCAGATTCATTGTCTAGGATTGCAACACATATAGAGGAAAAGACAAAATTGAAAGTAGTTGGAAAAAGACAAAATAAAATGCAGTTAGAAAAAATTTCGAATTGATATTTTGTATTTTTCATGGAATCTTGTCCTTGATATATTTTGTCCACATTTCCAGTTGATCATACAATGTTGAGATCTGGCGGTATGTTAATTCCTTGAGGGAAGCTGGATGCATGGCCATGTTGTATTTGCGGGTTTGTGTATCCTTTGATAACATAGCCATGAATGCATGAATCATATTATGGACTTTGGTTGGTTGTATGAGATTCTACTTGATTAAGTCCATCATTACTTGGGCAACTAATTTTATGACTTCTCATTTGCGTCTTGTGTTGTCTTGTATTTTATCGACCAATTCTTCTATTATGAGATTCTTTCCAAGATCTTCTAAATGAGGAATTCAAAACCTTTTTATCAATTATTGTGTCGATTTTTTCAATAGAGAACATATCACCATCTATCTAGTTGTCTCTTTGTTCACCATTTATCCAACTTATTGAAAGCACCCCAATGAATAGAGATATATTTTTCTCTCCATGCTTGAAGGGAGAGAAATCTTGACTGGTGGATAAGGATTTTCTGTAGTCCATCTATCTATATAATCTGTACCCTTTTGTATAGTTTTCATCTGTGTATTATTGGCCTTTACTCTTCTTTGTTGATCAATGATGGTGGCAGTTTTTTCTTGGAACATGTGGAAGTGAGAAAACTTGTATATTGGAGAGGTTAGCATAAAATACTCCGATGTACACTGGAATAATTCATGTGAACGATTTTGGATACATCAGGGAAGTTTGTATAAAATTCTCCAAGTGAACTAGTGAAACTTTTGGGAAGTGTGTCAGTGTGTGAGTATAGAAACTAGAGAAGATTGTGTGAAGTCCTATGATGTAAACCAGAGAAATTCATGTGAAGTGTGCCGATGGCACTTCCATAGTTTGTCGAAAGTATTCTAGTTTACACTAGAGGTACTAGAGTTAAGTTCCCTGGGTGATTAGACAAGTTTTAAGTTAATTCCTCCAATTGAGACTGGGGTAGTTTATTATAATATATATTATGGGACCACAGTGGTTTGATTTAAATTCTCTGGTTCTATTTTTTTTTCTTTTGAAAATAGATAAGTCTCAAGGACATGTTTTCTAGCATATTAGTTTGGATCATGTCACAATAGTGACTTGGATTAGGATGGTAATGGGGCTCAGGTAAATTCCTTCGAAGGGGATTTGAACATGCCAACAAAATAAATATATCAAAACGGTGGGAATGGCTAGGTGGAAACTCACTTTTTTTTTTAAGTGAAAAACAAAATATGCAATCTCAACCAAACCAAAAAAATAGAAGTAAATTTCTTAGGGAAAGAGATATCTTAGAAACACGATCAACTTTAAGGAAGTTTCAAGCCAAGGATATTTCGAAAAAGAACAAAGGGGATCCATTTTCGTGGGTGAGAGATTTTAAAGCAAGAAAAATGAGAAAAAAGAGGGTTATTGGTGCCTAGCACAACAAAAGACAACACACAGGGAAAAGTCGTGAATATTTGTGGAGTGGTATCCCAACATAGACATTTTTGAGAATAGAACATGGCAATGCACAACACAAGAGAGAACTGATAAGTCCCATAGTTTTCAAAGTGAAAATTTTTCCGAGACAAAGTTTGTGTTATACAAAGTGGAAGTTAGAATCATGCCTAGAATAGATTGAATATTATGCAATAATATTTTTCACAATGTATATAGTTTCGTAAGGCATAAGGAGTACAATAGTGAGATGGAATGCCAGGAATGGTCAAAATACAATATGCTAATACATTTCTCTAGCTTCGCTCCACTACCAATGAGTATATATAGCCCCGATGGAGTCAACCAAGTGTCACAATACTTTCTACACTACTAGTGAGTGTCCATAGCCCTGACAAAGATAATTGCATGTCCCGCATGATCTGGATTTCCTTACCTCAAGAATTTACCTCTTATGATTTGATTCTCTTTTATTAAGAGAGAGGTGGATGAGGGGATTGCAGTTCTCCTTTAAAGGCATGAGGGATGCCACTTATGAAAGTGAGATTTGACAAATTGATTATAGATGAATGAACTCCTTGAGTACCATCCATTGGGGTACTACATATGTCTACTTGGAACGATTTCCTCTTTTCCTACAAAAATCTCTTATTGTGTCTAGTCCTTAGCTCCTTTGTTTGTTACATTTTAAGAATACAATGCTCATATATTGATAAACTGTGTTCCACTACTGTGTCCGACTTGAAGTCATGCATGACAATACTACACAATTTAGAAATGAAGTCATGTTTGGAAGCCAAATTACATATTTCTAGTCTCTTGACACCAAATATGTTACACTTTAGGGTGTATCTAGGTCCAATATATTAAGCATTTGAGAAGTTCAATGTGATTATTTTATTTTTTATAGAGGAAATAAAAGACTCAAAAATCAAACAATTTGCAAAGCATTAAATCAAATTTAAGAAATTATGTAAAAAAATTAAAACAAAACTGAGTGGAAAAAAAGAAGAAGTGAACCCTTTATTTACATACACGGATGGAGCTGCCCCAAGGGATAGATGATGTAGCATTTCAGGATTTGGTTGTTAATAAGGAGGAGATCAATATCCCCTTCAATATTTTGCAAATGGTAGGTTCCCTGACCAATTTTCTCTTTGATCATGAAAGGTCCAAGCAACAACTACTGAAGTTTTGAATGTTTTCCTTTATATTCATGTGGCTTGTCCCACTTGAGAACAAGATAACCAATTCAAAAGTCTTTGTCTCCAATATATTTTTTTTCAAACCAATGTTTAACAATATGTTGTAGAGTTTCGAGTTTGGTTCTGTATTTTGCATGGTTCTCTTCTAGGTTCAATAAGGTATTAATTCGTCTCTGGATGACAGGACATTCTCTCTCACAGGACTGTTGTGTAAGTTGGAGGGAAGGATAACTTCTTTCCCATAGACAAGGAAATAAGGAGAGGCCCCTATTGAATCCTTGGGGGTAAAAAGATCAACCCATAGGGAATTGGGTAAAGCAATATTCCAGTTTCTTTGTTGATTGACTATAGTTTTCTTAAGGATTAAGATCAGGTTCTTGTTTGTGGGTTCGACCAAGCCATTTCCCCAAGGGTAATAGTTGGTTACATATTTTAAGATAATCTCATTTTCCAAAGTAAAATCAACCAATTTTAGTGATGAAAAATATTTTCATTATCAAACACAAGAAAGTTAGGCACCCCAAACTAGGTAATAATGCGTTGTTCAAGGAAATTAATTACCACTTCATCATTTAACTTGGTTAGTGGTATTTATTTAGTCCAACTCTTACATTAATCAGTAACAGTTAGGCTATTCCTATGATGCATCAGTGAATGGGGATTAATCTCACCAATGATGTCTAACCCCCACTGTTCAAAAGGTTCTTCAACAAAAATAGGTTGAATTGGAACAACAATCTTATATTCTCTCCCAATATATTTTTGGCAAGTTTCACATCTATGTGAATATGAATGAGAATCCTTGAAAAGTGTCGACCAATAGTGTCATAATCTCAATATCTTATGGGATGTTTTTTCACCTAAGAAATGACATCCAACTGGTCTATCATGCATGCATTTATTAACTCTATCATCATATTGTTTTTCAAGGGAAAATAGTAGTACTCCATCATAGTTTGTTCTAGACAAGACGCCATGAACCAACTGATATTGTAAATATTTTAACCTCAGTTCCCCTTTCTTCTTGAAATTAAGGTGTTCTAGAGTTGTACCATGTTGAATATAATACTTGAGATTGTTGTAAGATGATTTATTGATAAAGGGAACATAGAGAACTTTTTGTGTGTAGAGATTTGGTTCCTCTTGCCACCCATCCTCTTCTTGATTTTAAGCATCCGTGATTCCAGTCACCTATTTGTAGAGGCCTTGTCCTTTGACGATATTTGTTGGCTTAAATTCCAGGTCACATTCTTGTAAGGTCATCATCCAGTTACCTCAACTCTTGCTCAACTCTCTTTGTAGAAAGAGGGATTTGACCTCTAGGTGAGGAACAATCACTTTAGTGTGGTTATTCAAAATATAAGGCATGAACTATTTAATTTCTTTGTGGACAACAAAATCTTTCTTTTTCACCGATGGGTAATTTAGTTCAACGACTTGTAACCCAATTCTCATGAATGCGACGGGGCACTCATTCCCTTGCTCATATTTCCATGTGAGCATTGATGCAAGATAATGGTTAGATGAAAAGGTGTACAACACAAATTCCTTGGTGAAATATGGACTCTGTAAATATGGTGCAACTGCAATGGAGGACTTGATGTTCTCAAAGGCCTCCTTTTCAATGAATGTCGATTTGAAATGAACATATTTCTTTACCATACATTAAAGTTCTTTTATGATTTCAACAAATTATGGAACACATATTCTAACAAAATTGATATTGTAGAAAAAATGACTACATGGAATTTTTGTTATGTGGTGGTGGGATTTGCATAATAGATTTTGTTCTTTCTGGGTCCACCGAAATCCCACTTTTGGAAATCACATGCCTTAATAAAATGCCTTCTGTAAAAAAAAAAGTAGTTTTCTTGGGAATCAAAGAGATACTGTACTTTATGCATCATTCAAATATCCGTTTTAGGTGCTTTGGGTGATCAGGTCTTTTCTTTGAGTAAAATGTGACATCGTCTAGGTAGATCAACAAACTTTGACCAATTAAACCTTTAAAAGTGACGTCCATATCCCTTTGAAAAATGGCACCAATGTTTATCAAACCAAAGGGAATTCTAGGGTGTGCATATGTTGCCCACTTTTTTTCTCTGAATGTGGTTTTTAATGAGAACATGGTTATATATTGAAAACCCATCCAATAGAGAGAAAATTTGAGAGCTAGAGACAAGTTGTAGGATTTTTTACTTAGTAGGAACTGGGTAGTTGTCTTTGTCGGAAGTTCAATTAAGATTCTGGAAGTATATGAATATTTTGATTTCTTCTGACTTCTTTCTAACAAACACCATATTTGACACCCAGGTTGAATGGAGAACTTTGAAGATGATTTGAGAATGTAAAAACTTCTTTAATTCTTTATGAATGACTGATTCAAGGGTCACATGTATTTTCCTTAAATTTTACTGGAAGGGCTCGACACATTCCTTAATTAGAATCACATGTTGAATTATGCATGTGTAATAAGTATTTAAATATTCATAAGTCCAAGCAAATACATCATGATATTTCTTGAACAAATTTGTAAATGTATGCTTCTCTGCCTCCAAATAGTAGGTTCCCAAATTAATGTGTTGATTTTTTTGTGGCTTTGAGAGGTATTCCCACTAGAGGCCAAGGTGCCATGCATGTGGGAATTTTCATTGACACCATTTTTGACTTTCGTTTTAGTGAAATCGGCCTAGAAATGAGGCTACAGACTCATGGTCAAGTTGTTGATATTTGTGGGGTTTTGTGGGGGTGCCACACCAACAAAGAGGACTAGAATATTCTAATTAATTATTGATTTTAGGAAGGGATACTAAAATCACTCATTGGACTCCTATATAAATTAAAGATGTCATTGTGGCATTAGATCATCATTGTGGAAGAATGGAGTTGGCATAAGTGAGTCTGCACTTGTGTCAAGGAGGATT
This sequence comes from Picea engelmannii, assembly GCA_009831015.1. NCBI lineage: Eukaryota > Viridiplantae > Streptophyta > Pinopsida > Pinales > Pinaceae > Picea > Picea engelmannii. The sequence goes on along the minus strand of ML779475.1, from coordinate 738,325 downwards.
GGTGATCTTAGAAAAGGGAAATTTGCAAGGTGGAGAATCTGTCCCAAGAGAGAGGAGTGAATAAGGTCACACGTGTGAGACAATTTTTCGTACCATACGTGATTTGAAGGAGGAAGGTGTTATTAAAATAGGATCACAGAGCAATAAAATGAAAAAAATGTGGAAATAAAAAACATAAGATACACAATATAATAGAGACATAGATATACATGGTTCACCCAATGTGGTCTACATCCACCAAAGAAATTTCTAAGTCCTTCCTTTATTATTATCCAACAAATGGAGGGATACAACCTACACGACAACTTTTGTAACTTCCTCTTCTTTCTCTCATAGTCTCCTCACTCAAAATACAATATTCACAATGATACATAGCCACAATACATTTCCCTCATTAAATAGGGTTGCCTTCTAGGGAAAAAAACCATAACATAACTTCTACCATCAGATTTGTGACCTCATGGAGGAGTGTACATTCTTCCGGGGTGTAAAGTGTTCATGTGGTATAAACAAGGCTGAAAACAAAGACCTCTGAATCAACAAGATAATCAGGCTCCACAACCAACAATATCCCACTTGGAGACTGATCTCAAAAAATCCACCGCTGTTGTATATGTTGGACTATGATCCTTCTTGGACATGGAAAATTTCTCATATTCACCTTCATGCTTGAAGACCAACTAAAACTGAGTAGGAAGTCAGTTTCTCCCTGGTTACTCCCTTTGTTAACATGTCTATAGGATTCTGGCTAGTGTGTATATTTTCCAACTTCAAATGTCCATCTTCCAAAACGGATCAAATGAAATAGTACCTCAACTGTATATTCTTAGTATTCTAATGTAAGGTTGAGTTGTTTGCAAGATGAATTGCACTCTCGCTGTCACAATACAACCTATTATTCTCTTGCTTCTTTCCCAATTCCTCCATAAACATATGTAACCAAATAATCTCTTTACTAGCCTATGTAGCATCAACATACTCTGCCTCTGTTGTTGAAAGTGAAACAACCTTTTGTAGTTTTGAAATCCAACTTTCTG
>ML779475.1:668421-694650 GCA_009831015.1 Picea engelmannii | reverse complement strand
CACTTACAATACTTACAGTAGGCATAGAGCTCTTACAGTCACACAGATGTCTGATCACATAGATCTACTTTATGCACTAAGACACATCACACACCTCCCTTTTCATACGCATCTCCTACCCTTCTATTTATACATACAAAAGGCCTAAATAAGGGCCGATATCCCTTTCCCATTACAATATTCCCCAAAAGCCCCAAAAGCCCAAAAATCCCTAAAAAGGGGCAGAGATCCCGTGATCTCCTCTTCACCATGCGCTCCTTCTCTGACTGGATGTCGAAGTACCAAAAACAGTCAAATATGACCAAGTATTCCTCAAAACTTGGTCAAGGGCCAAAAATGGTATAGCTTCATATCAATAGTGGTTCTTGGATTTAGGGAGGTAAATCTATATAGGTTGAGGGGCTAGCCTATGAGTGTTATGGCCAACAAGGGAAAATAGACATATGAGGAGGAGTAGGGAGATCCACGAGTGGTGAGGCATGTGGCCCCACTAATAGTACCAACTCAGAGGGAGCCAAAGTTTAGAGGGAGTCATCCCTCGAGATCTAGGAGGGAGGAGTAGCCTCCCAGGAATATGTAGAGGATAATAGACATGGAGAAGATGGACCCTGAGGTTGTGTAGACTCTTAGGGAGTTAGATTTAATAAGGATCTTGAAATAACATAGTGAGCCTGATCCCATGAAGAGTCAACTAGATTAGAGGGAGAGATGGTCATCTTGAGGGAGTTCCCTCTCAGGTTCAAGTCGGAGAGAGACATTTTGCAGGACTAACAAACATGTGTCATGGTTTGAGGAGGCCTGACAAGAGTTTCATAGGTAGGATTATTCTAGGGCATGTGAGACTTCCATGGAGAATACACTTATCTCAAAAGGGTTTTCTATAGTTACAGAGGAGGAATCTATTGAGGGGTCCTAGATCCCTTTAAATCAATAACATGAACCAAACCCACCACCGAGGCCCAATTAGACTCTACAACATTTGATAATGGAATGGTTCTCCAGATCTGTCGATCCAGCCAAATAATCGATGGGATTTATGTGGTTATCTACATGATATATTATTATGAAATTTCCTCCTTCAGTTTAAACATTCTCTTTGTATTTTATTTTATTAGGTGGGTTTTCTAAAATATGTGTGTTGATATAAACCAACTGGGTAAAAGGGGAGATCTTAACTACCGAAGAAGGTTGAGCTTGGGATAACCCTTGTACTCAAGCATGCAAACAAATATTTTCACACCTGTGAAAATCCTATTACTAATACATCAACTTGGTATTTCAATTATTGAATGAGATACAATTATCAAAAGAAAACATACATGCGATAAAAAACGATGGCAAGAAAAATAGTTTCCTTAGCTCTAATCATTAATCACACATTAACACAATGATTTTCTTTCCATCATTAAGAATAAGAACTACAAAAAAATATTTAATTAACTAACTTATCAATAGATTCAAAAAACTCTTACTCATTACAACATCCATTCATGAAACAAGGTTGGAAGTAGTTCCTCCTCCAATCCAATCACACATGCCTTTGATAAAATATAAAAAAAACTCCGGTCCTAAACAAGAATTTTGAATTAAGGTAGTTCATAAATAGTTATTTACAATTCCAAAAATGAGGCTCTTTTCCAAAACCATCGACCCTTTCTAAAAGGTTGATCCTCTTATTTATAACAAATCATTAACTAAAAATAACTATCAAAAGTTAAAGCTAAGTAAAACAAAACATCACCACATGGTGCTTCCATCTCTTTGTCTTCTGAGAGTAATCGAATGGTTTCACTGAAGTGGATGAATCTTCTCATACTCTGACCATTTGAAAAAGAGTTCCTCGCATGTGTTGGCATACGAGAATCTGTGTTGGTCCATCAGGGCATAAAGTATCTCCTTTACTTCTACTTCCCGTGCCTGATACTTGACTATTTTAACACTTAACTATTGTAATATTGTTTGAGCCTTGATCGGATTCTCCATGAACTATTGTACTTGTCTTGGTGCCATGTTCACCACCTTTTCTATCTCTATAGTCCATGCCGATTTTTGTTCTGCATGTTTTTTAACTATGTCATGCAAGTCAACAAAGTCCTCAGGTGAGCCGAATTCTGGGAGACAAATGTCTTTCATATCCTTTGGTTATTTGAAACCATTTTATTCAATATCCTTACTAGGGTTTTATTGGTTGATTCTTCCACTCCATTTCCCAGTGGTTAATAATGTGTAGAGTATATAATTATGATTCATTTGTCTAGAGAAAACTCTGTCAATAGGGTGGAAGAGAAGTAATATGCATTATAAAAAACTAGGATAGAAGGGACACCAAACCTCATGATCAGTTGTTGTTCTATGAATCAGATTACCACCTTCTCGTTTACATGGGTTAGAGGGATGGCCCCTGTCCATTTCATGAAATAATTGGTGGCAGTAAGTATATACTTATGTTGTTTTGAAGAGCTTGGTGTAATTTCTCCTATGATATCTAAACCCCATTTCTCAAAGGGTCTAGAAACAGTCACCAGTTGGAGGGGGACTCCTGCTCTCTTCTCTCTCCCAGTGCTTATTTGACAAGTTTTACAGTTCCTAGCATATGTGTGAGTGTCCTTGAACAAAGTGGGCCAATAATAGCCAAATATCAATATCTTATGAGCGATGGCGTTTCCTGCAAAATGTCCACCGACAGGGCCATCATGGAGATCCTTAAGAAATTTGTCTACATCTTCACGTTTGAGACATCTTAAAAATACCCTATCATAATTAATATTAAAGAACACTGAATTTATGAGGTGATATTGTGCATTTTTTAACCCGAGAGATCTCCTTTCCCTACGGTTGAGATTTTATGGACAAGTCCCATGGTGTAGGAGATAAGTTATCTTTTCGTACCAAGACTCTTGTCCTGGGGACATGTATGAAACTTTTCCACACCATAATGCCATTTCATTCTCCCACCCAAAATCTTCATTTACTTGGTCCTGGGCTTCGACTGCGAGTTTACATAACCCTTTCCCTTTAACTAGTTTGGCAGGTTTTGTATCTAGATCGAATTCTTAAACTACTGCCATCCAATTCCCTCTTATTTCCCCCATCTCCTATTGTTCTTTCCCCCATCTCCTGTTGAGTGAATAGGGATCGGACCACAGGGTGAGGCATGATTAGTTTGGTGTGGTTATTGAGGATGTAAGACCTGAAGTGTTTTACTGCATTATAAACTGCATAAGCCTGTTTATATACGGCATGATAATTTAGTTCGACTCCTTGGATGTTAGTGCTCATGAACGAGACCAGGGCCTCATTGTTTTCATCATCCTTTCAAGTCAATACCGCAGCTAACTATTGGTCGGAGGTGAAAGTATAGTGGAAGAAATATATATTGAAATCATGACTTCTTAATACAGAGGCTTGAGATATAGCAGTTTTGATGTTGCTGAAAGAATCCTTTCATTCATCATCCCACTTGAATTCGACATCTTTATGAATCATCTTTTGTAAGGGTTTGATAGTTTCCGTGAAATCGAGAGTGAATTTCCTTAGGAAATTGATTTGTCCAAAAAAAGACTGCATAACTTTCTTGTTGTGAGGAAACGAGAGTTGAGCTATGGCCTTAATCCTTTCTAGGTCTATGCAAATTCCTTCTTGAGATATAATGTGGCCTAGCATCTTACCTTCCTCGACGCCGAAAATAGTTTTCTTAGGATTTAAGGATATACCGTATTTCCTACACCTTTAGAAAATCTGAGTTAAGTGTTGGATGTTCTCTTATTTGTTCTTTGAATACACAGTTACGTCGTCCAGATACACTACCACACACTTGTTGATTAGTCCCCAAAATTCTATGTCCATGGCCCTTTGGAAGATCACCCCTATGTTGATTAACCGAAAATGCATGTGTTTATAAGCGAAGTTTCCCCACTTTGTTCGGAAGGTGGTTTTCAAAGAATCTTCCTCTGAAACTAGGACTTGGTTGTAACCTGAGAAACCTTCTAGTAGAGAGAAAATATCTGAGCCAGACACGGTCTGTAGGAGTTGCTCCATTGGCGGGAACGACTAATTGTCATTTTCTGAAGCTCTGTTGAGGTTCCTAAAATCTACGCATAAGCATATTTCTCCAGACTTCTTCCTCACAGGGACTAGATTTTCTACCCACATGGAATGCCTAACCTAGAAGATGATTTTGGCATCTAAATGTTTCTTCAATTCCTAATACATGAGAGGTTCCAGGGATGGGTGATACTTTCTTAGCTTCTGTTAGAAGGGTTTCACTTTAGGTTTTAATGGGATAGTGTGTTGAATGAGGCAAGTATCATAAGTTTTCAGATCTTGATAGGACCATGCAAATACATCTTGATATTGTATGAATAGTTTGAGATAAGCATCCCTTTCCTCCTTAGATATAATCATGCCAAGATTTATATTCTTTGGGTTTTCCAAGGTTCCGAGATTTATAGTTTCATGCAGGAGATAGGAGCTACCGGTATTTGCATTTTTAGGTCCCTTAAATCGTTCCTTCAGGTCAAAAAGATTTTCCAAATTGGTTATCCCTTTTAGGATTGTGTGAGACTTCGATTTTTCAATAGGTTGACTTGCCCGATTCTCAGTTCCTATTGATTGTTCCTGGAATACTTCATCGTCAATAGCTAAGTCTTTGAAATTGTCTTGGTTAGTTAGAAAGTTTATGACGTGTTCATCCCCTTTAAAGACTTTCCAATTAGAAATATTGTTGGGCATTGATGGTTTGTAGAGTAGCTCCACAGTGAATTGGGAAGCTTCATAATCTTGTAACGATAACAACCTTGAAGCAGCTGTGGCCAGGGAATCAACACGGATATTCTTTGCTTTGGGGATCTCCATGATGTTGAAAGGTTCAAAATGATCAATTAACCTATGCATTTCTTGTTGATAATTATTTAGGTGTGGGGAAATTAAATGTATAGTATTCCTTACTTATCTAACTATAATCTCTGAGTCTCCGAAAAACTTCAATTCTTTGACGTTTAAGTATATGGATTTATTTAACCCTTGTACTAGAGCTTCATACTCAGCGGTGTTATTTGTGCATTCAAATTCTAGTCTATAGGACAGGAAATGATGTTTACCTTTCGGATCAATGAGGATGCACTCTGCCCCTGATCCTTCCTGTGATTTAGATCCATCAAAATATATGGTCCAAATTTGTAAGCGAAAGTTAACCGTTTCTTCCTTCATATTACTTTCTTTCCCTCCAATCTTTGTCCAGTGATTTCTAGCACAATTTCTTGACAGAAGAGAGTTTCCTCTATTGGTATTGGCGAGTTATGAGTAAGAGGGACATCATATGGAAGAGGGGAGAAGTTCCCGAAATAGGAATCGCATGAATAATTTCCTAGCACAGGGAAATATGTCGATGAGGGTTCATTTAGGGTTTCTAGATCAGTGACCGTATGTTTCATATATCTCTCCCTATCAATTCTGATCATATTCTTGTATCCCTTCAGTGGTAGCCAAAGGTGTGCCTAGTCTGTACTAAAGTATCCATTTAAATTCTTAGACCAATCTCGGCTTAATAACAATCCATAAGCTTTTTGGATATCTACTACAATGATGCCAATCACTTGCACAAAATTAGGATGCGTCGCTATCCTGATCATTACATCTCTGAGTTCCCCCATGAATTTGACCTCGGTTTTTTCTAGTTTTATTACATGTTTATCACTCTTGAGAGGGACTTTGCTTAGTTTTTTACAGATAGACAGTGGCATAACATTAGAGGATGATCCCGAATCGACTAAACAATTGTGGAGGTTCCCGTTGAAGACTTCAAATGTTAAAAGGAATAGTGGGACAAATGGTTTTCCCTTCTTATCTTTTGAGTAGGTATTCACAATTGGTTTATTTACTAGATCTGTGGAAGTTAGATTTATTTCCTGATCATTTCTTGTCGTAGGGTTTTCTACCGATTTCAAAGATTGTAGCAGAAAGTCTTTTTGTTGAGGGATTCTACATATGTCCATAACCGATATATTAGCCTTCAAATTCTTCAAATATTCAACTATGTTGTACTCCAGTTTGGGCGATTCTCAGCTATGGATGCTAATAGGGTTCTTACAGGGAGAAAAAGGTTCTTTCGAGTGATCGAGAGTTGCTCTTCCTCCCAGAATTTGGGTAGTAGTAGGATCTTTTGAGACAGGAAGACTCTTACTTTGCGTTTGCGCAACCGAGACTTCTGTGGGTGGTTCTTGAACCTGAAAAAGGTCATTGGATGACATAATTAGGTTAGTATCCCATATCAACATGGATGTATCTTCTGGTGGATCAATCTCTTCCTGATCAACAAAATTTATAACTGAACCGCTTGGTTGTTCGGATAGGGAAACCTCATCTAAAAACCCATTGGCCATCAAATTCATGGCATGCACCCATTGAGGGCATTCTCTTTTAGAGTGTTTTTCCTGGTGATAAGTACATAAAGAATCAGATGCTACATTCCCTATATCGATATTTAAGTTAGCTGGGGGAGGTTCAATTTCTTTTAACAATGGGTTCCTTTTAAAGAAAGGCTTATAGGGTCTTTGGCCTTGGTTTCCTTCAACTTCATTTCTCTTCATGTCTATGATCTCGTTTAATAATTTATTAACCATCCGTTGTAGATATTCTATGTCTCCATTACTCTTGTCGGGAGTCTGTTCTTCTTGTTTCCCTGGTGGTCTAGTCAACAATAGTCCTCTCCTGGGAGGAGGTTGAACTTATTTCTTAACTAAAGAGACCTGCCCTTCTTTACACCCTTTCATATGGAATTCTATCGTTTTGTCTTCTTCAAAATTCTCAGCCAAGGTTCGTTTGGCAACCCTCTTCAAAAACATGGAAATAGAATCTGGGAGCGCATTAGCATATACTTTGATTTGCAAGTCCTGATTTGGTTTAGCTTTGGGATTAAATTTGTTTAAGATGGTTGTGAATCTTTGATTGAAATCTTTAACCTTTTATTTTGAACTCATGGTGGCTGTGAACAATTAATCCATCATACCTCCTCTAGTGGTTTCTTCATCAAATTTATCTAAAAAATCCAATTGAAAATTTGTCCAACTAGTTATGGATCCTACGAGTAGGTTAAAATACCATGTGGAGGCTGAGTTCAAAAAAATGTAAGGGAACAAATTGCAAACTATGTCTTCATGTTGGACATTCATAAGTCTAATTGCTAGTATAAATTTCTTGATATGATCTTCAAGCAATCCTGAAGTCTCGGGGTCGAATTTAGGAAGTAACTTCTCCAGGTGTTGGGGAATATTATGCACTATCCCTGGGATGGCCAAAGCATCTTCAACCAATCAAGTTTGATTGTTCTGAGGTGGATTTCCCCCTTCTTCATCATGGTCATTTTTATCTTCCATATATTCGGATTCTGAGTTAAACTCCTCTTCTTCTGAAAAATCATCTGGTTCAGAGACGTCATCGACTGGCGTTTCAGGGATCAGATTAAGAGGATATTCAATTTTGGTGATTGTGAAATCTATTAGGTAATATACCGTGTGCACAAAAACTTCATCGGGAGTATTGACCACTGGTCTACTTATTTTTTTCTTCGAGAAAATATTGGAGCTAAAGACAACATGTCAATTTGTCGGGCATATGCTCTTGTGATTCTTCTGAATTGATTTAATTCCTTGTGAGGGAGAGTGTAAGGTATGTCAGGGATCACACATTCTTCCTCGGGCTATGGTGATTCACTCTTTTTAGGAGTACTTAGTGTGTTTGGGTTGTCTTGGGAATGACTAGCCATGCATGTGGGTTGTTTTTGAATCTACGGGCTGTCTGAAATATTATATGAAATATATACTTAGCCATTCATTCTTCATGACCTCCTTCTAGCGCCAATTCTATTGATGGATCCTAAATCCATTTAGTTCAAAAATAGGAACCAAACCCGCCACCGAGGCCCAATTGGACTCTGCAACATTTAATAGTGGAATGGTTCTCTAGATCTTGCAATCCGACCAATTTATTGATGGGCTTTACGTTTTCTTATGAAGTCTCCTCCTTCAGTTTGGACTTTCTCTTTTTGTATTTTCTCTTAGGTGGGACCAATATGAGATGTAAGCCGGTATAAACCAACTTGGAAACAAACAATATTAAGTTTAACTACTGGGGAAGAGGCTGAGCTTGGGATAACCCGCTACTGAAGCATGCAGACGAAAATTTTATACCACAGGCCTAGTACTAATACGTTAACCATGTGAGCATCCAATTACTGTCTGAGATACTAATTATCGAAAATAAAACACATATGTGTAAGATAATGGCAAGAAAAATAATTCACCTACTCTAATCATCCATCACATAATAACACAACGATTCATCTTCATCATAAAGAAACGAACTATAAAATATTGCATCGAATAACTTAACAATAGATTCAATAGCTCTTACTCATTACAACATCCATTCATGAAACAAGATAGGAAATAATTCTTCTCCACGTCCAATCACACATGCATTTGATGAAAATATAACTTTTCTCTAATCCAAAAGGACTTCTCAATTAAAGCTAGCTCATAAATAGTTCTTAACAAAGAAAAAAAATATTTTCTTGCAGCAACCATTGACCTTTAACTAATTGGTCGATGTTCTTATTTATAACATAAAATTCAACTGAAAATAACGACTAAGTGTAGATAAGTAATTTTTTTTTTCCATGTGGCATTCTCTTCTAATATTTTTTCTAACATTCAACTCAAGATATCACTTGAAAGGGTGAATTTTCTCATACTCTGACCAAATCATGAACAACTCCTCGGAGGTTTGGGCGTATGGAAATCTGTGATGTTCCATCGGGGCCACGTAAATTTCTCTGATCTCCACCTAATGTGCTTAATACTTGATCAGACTAGCACTTAAGTGTTGAAGCACATCCCGAGCACTGATTGGATGTTCCAAAAATTGTTGCACCTCTCCTGGCGTTGTGTCGATCACCTTTGCTAGTCTTTTGGCCCATGAAGAATCTTTCTTGGTGTACGTTTCAACTATGTCGTGCAAGTCGATGAATTCGTCGGGTGTGTCGAAATTGGGCAGTTTGATATCTTTCATCACACGATTGATATTAACACAGTGTCTCTCGCACTTGGCCCATTTCTCTTGAATTTCTCGGTGTGGTTCTCGAGACATTTTGGCCCAATACTCGGTTGACATTTTTATGCGTTCAAGAATTTTTTTCGCTCAACACTCGGATGCCATGTTCTTCTTTATCTTGGCCCTACTAGACTGCACCAATGTATTCTATTCCTTTTGCGGCTTCTTGTTCTTTCTCATACCATCTCTTCATATCCTTGCATGTTGCAAGTGCCATGAGAGTATCCTCCTCGAGTTCATCTATTCTTGCAGTAAATAAGTGTCACTCGTTTGTGAACTTTCTATACGCCTCCTAGAACTTGCTCCTTAAATATACTGTGGCCTGCGTGGCATACTGATAATACTTAGCCAGATGGCGCAAATGTTCTAGTTCTTTTAGGTAGGAAAACAAATCCTTTTCATCCCTTTTTTCTCTATCTAGGGTGGCGTCTAAGATTGCTCTCCCTATGCCGATAAGTTTGTAAGTTCTGGCATTTTCTGTGTTTATCAAATATTCCTCTGTAGTGGTAAGGATGGAGTGATCCAATGTAATCCTCCTTTTCTTGTTGGTCCATTGGACAATATCCTTCCTCTTTTGATCATAGGTGATCCCATATATATCGGCTACCTCGTCCACAGGTTGGGGAATATGATGATCACCCCATGTGAGTGTGTTTCCCAAACTTCCAGTGGTGTATATTTTTGAAGATCAGGTTCTTGAACTTCCTCATTGTGCTCCGAAGGATTGGACTCTATCTGTTTCTTGTCAAGGATATGAGTATCGAGCAAAATAGAGGCGTCGAGAATAGAATCGATACTTGCTTGTTCATCGACCGTTGAAACACCAATTTCCTTTTGTGGGTATCCTTCCTTTGGCTCATCCGGTTTTGACTTGTCCTTAAGACTGTCTGTCAGGTTTCCAGTACATTAGGACTCTTTGTGTCGAGGCCACTCTCGACTTCCTTTTATTTATGTTGGACCTCCTGGGTTTGGACCCTGGGAACAAAAGAAGAATTCTTCTCAGGTCCCTTTTCTTCTTGGAAACATACAAGAATCCTGAGAGATACCTCTGGGATCTCATCACCATCATATATATTTACCAAATCGCTCAAGCTATTTACCTAGACCATTTTTGGCTGAGTCACCACACTTTTCGGTGACCCAACTGATAACGTTGTTAATTCAAGTTCATCGAACCTGACAATTTTATCAACATATATAAATTTGGGACAACTTGTACCCAGTTGGATTCTCTCTGGGTTATTACCAAGTGATCCTGTCATTTCTGATAGGTCTTGGTTAATTTGTAACTGATTAAACACCTGCTATGCCCATTCCAACATGAGAATTCCCCTTTCCTTTGCATCCTGTACCAAATGGATATCTATGCCTTGTGCTTGGGCTATCAAGGGGGCTTCGACTACTTCATATGCTATCCATTTTTCTCTGCCCCTGAGGGCCTCTTGAGCCGATTGTTCCAATACTGTCACTTTCTCATCCCAACTCATGGCCTTGAACCTGGTTGCTTTAGGGTCAACCATCCTCATCATTACCTCATCCCAGTTTTGAGCATTTTCGGTGAATATCTCATCTTCAAACCTGTCATGGGCGTATGGCCAAAATGACGATACTTGTGATGTGTTCTTCAAGACCAGACCCGTTGGGTCATGCTTGCGAAAATGGCCAGTCTGGAATAATAACTCCAATTGTATTAATCTTTCTTTCTTAGCTTGTGCAGTGTCCTTTACCATATAGAAACCTATATGAAATCCATAAGGTATGAATGCCCGCTTCTTATCTTTTACCAGAGTAGAATTGTAACCTTGAAGGATGGTCTGATAACAAATTTCCCCTACTACTAGTCGATTAGGGACATACATAGGTAATAGGTGTGGTGCTCCAGTGGCTTCGAAATCCCTAATGTACGTATCGCATTCATCCAGGTACCAGTGGACAACTTTTGATATAATCTTTTTGGCCGCATTCGGCAGCCTTGGACACTCTTTCTTGAACAAAAAAAAATGAATACGTGCGATAAATTGATCGCATATGAGAGAGTAGGATTTCTTGTACCTGTTCTCCCACAAGATTCCGAAATATACATGGACTGGGAGTTTTGAGGCGTGCCATCTCAGGTTCATTCCAGCAAAGGAATTTATGGCACAGATGACATTCAATAAATAAGAATCGATGTATAAGGATGGGTTTTCTCCCTCTTTCGACGTCTGAGCTTTTCATATGCAAGTGCTCAGATGTTTGTAGAATATGGCACCCTAGTTAAAACCTATTCTAGAAATGGCTATAGTATAATCTAGAGGAATCCAAGCCTCTGAAAACCTAGAGAAATATTTCTCCCCATGCAACCATCAAAGGAGTACCATTAGAGAGATATACGGCTCCCTTAAGTTGGTCATCGGGTACCAGCCGGAGGTATGATTGGTGAACTTTTTATCCTCTCTCCACCACGAAGCCATCACCTTGCCAATGTCATGTTTCTCATAGAATCTCATAACAAAATCAGTGTTCAGCCTCTCCTCTAGCTCTCTGATCTTGTAGTAATTTTGAACCTCTACTGGAAGGAAAACCCTGACACACTCACCATTGTCGTTGTTAATAAAACATCTTTGTGTGTTAGTGTGATCAATAAGACACTTCAGGAGTTCTATGCAGGGGAATACTAGAGTTCTGCTCGCTACCTTGTGTAGATACACCCTTCATACATTCGTGAGGACTTCATCGTCGAGTTTTCTTATAACAGGATCAATGTGTAGGGTATATTCAGGGAATTCTTCCTGCTTGATCTTATGGAAAATTTCTCCCTAGTGTGAGAGTACTATATTGGTCCCTACGCTTACCTCCATGTCTTTGAAGGCCGAGGGCTAAATGAAAACCTCCTTCTTGGTGGATGTCTTGATGATGGACACAATCTTTGGAGTGAATTCCAATTGTTTCATGACCGCTGGGGAAGAACTCCCTCCCACCTCTGGTTCCTTTAGCTTCAGTTCTCTTGGATATTTCTTGGTGGTGGTTTTCTTGGAGGCATTTTTCCTACAAATGAAACAATCCTTTAGGGCCAACATACAGAGAAATATTGTATCATAATATATATGTGAGGTAAAAACACAACAAAATCCAGATTAGCACATACCTGTAACGCTTGCTAAACTCTGTGATTTAATACTCACGATATCTTGGATACTTCTTATGGATTGCTCGACTCACTCCTCTGTCTGACCTGAAATTCTTTGTGAATAGAATGATCTTGTTTACAATGACTCAAAATAATTTCATGGGAAGATCTTACCAGTCGTATCAACCAATTAATTCAAGTGATGAGTGAAATTTAAACAAATCTACCACCAAATCTCTACAATTTAATTCATCATGGGTTGACGATGAAGGTGTGAAGGGTGATGTGTTGTATAGATAGGTTCAAAAGGTCCTTTTGATTCATGCACGAATTAGAAATTAATGCGAGATTTTGGAATTAATTAGCGCTTTAAATGCGTCGTATCTAGCGTTAAAACATCCCATCGTGTCTCTTTCTGAGTGGGTAGGTCAGGGATCGACGATGCATGGTGAATATTTTGTTGGAAACCTCATGTTTATAACTTTTGACGTCCATTTATTTCTTCGTACAGAGATGATGTGGAAAATATGACTCGGGGTGTGAATCGAGCCTTAGGAAGTGCAAACGACTCAAGGGAAAACTCGTTCATATGTTTAACCACTTTGGCAACAACACGTGATAGGTGGGGGAAAATGGTTTTATCTTGTATCCCAATCAGATTTGGGGTTTTCAATAAGATGCTTGTGTCAAACTAAACCTAGGACTACTGATACTGAAAAGTATCGGGGTCGGCAGTTGGAGGGGGCAATAAACCCGTCATGCCCTTTTTACGGACCTACTTTCTCAAAAAACTCGTCGATGCCGAGAGTTTTTGGGATCGACTATCGGTGTTTCTTTTATTATTTTGTAAGTTCTTACTCCTTCATCCTTTTTTTGTTACTGAAGGGATCGATCATCGACGATATCCTTGGTGAAGCTCATCGTGAAAGAAAATTCCCATCTTTCGACACTGATGAAGATCGACGGTCGGCTACCTTGGTTCTCTTGAGTGATTTCCTTTGATGCTTAATCCTTTCCGATGCCGAATTTCTTAAGCACATCGGGGAAAAGTCTTGACTATCGATTCTTTAATTAAATGTTAGTCTTTTTAAGTTATGGGTTTTCTCATGTTCAATCAAACTTTGAGAGACTTAAATGAGAAACAAAATGATAATCAAAGGCAACATTTTCCATACTGAAGTCAAATCAGATAGTGAAAAAAGATCAAGTGGTACCCCAAAAGCAAAATTTGACATAGAATTTTTAGGGTGTGTTGAGTGCTCAAAAAATGACGATTTATTGGGCGAAAGAAGAATCACTGTTCCTCCTTCAGGCTTGACTGATATGAAAGCTAGTGGAGAACTTAACTGGTTTTAAATCAGATCCTCTTTTACCCTTGCATTTGAAATTCTCTGGCTGATGCTTCCGGGTTTGCCTGTGGGGTTTTCCACCTTTATTCCTCCTTCGTTTCCTGTAACCCTGACTCATGCCCCTTTTGACAAAAATCTAGTAAAGTATTCACTGGAATGAAGCCTTTAGTTACCTTTAATCACTTGCTACGATGTTGCTACACTGCTAGCAAGTGTCCATAGCCTCGATGGAGTCACCCCAACATCATAGACCTTTCTCCACTACCAAAAAGTTTCTATAGCCCCAACGGATATATCTGCATACCCTCTCCCACTGTTCACTCATTTGATAAAGTCAATTTCATTTCGACAGAATTCCATGAGTGAGTGAGAGAGGATGACGTTTGTTTAATGTGAAAAGTGAGATGGTTAAGGTGAATCCTTTGCTAGCTTCATATTCGGGGTTCATGTAGTCCCTTTTATCTTACCAACTTTCCCTTAAGGTTTCACTAGACCACAGGGTAGACACTTATGTATTTTTCCAAAGTTGTTCATCTGCACGGGTTAGATAGAGAACTCCTCAAAGCAACCACAGGTTCTCGACGCTTCTTGTGTTGTCTATGAGTGATGAATTAGGAGAGACGTTAGCTATGACACATGATTTGGCGTCAACCATTGTCTTTCTAAACACAACCTTCAAAAGTGCATAAGTCCAAAATAAAAAAATAAAGTAAAATAAATTCGCAATTGACCCAGCTGAAACAAAAATCATGAAATATGCACACAAAACATAAAATAAAACTCATTTTTTTTTTGTTTAATGGAAATATTGTTTTAGGGCTTGGCCATTTACTGAGAGGGCATCAGGTTCCCCCCTAAGATTTTTTAACCGATAAGTTCCTGCCCCAATCTTCTCAGCCACCTGGAAAGGTCCAAGCCATAGATTCTAAAACTTAGAATGTTTTCCTTTTGTCTCGTTTGCTCTGTCTCATTTTAGGACCAAGTCTCCTACTTCAAAATTCTTCTCTTTAGCCTTATTCTTATCAAACCATATTTTCACTATCTGTTGGTGGGATATGAATTTTGACTTAGCCTTTTCCATTTATTCTTCAAGCATGAGCAGAGTGTCAATTCTTTGTTGGATCACCGATGAAGGCTATCCTTCAGAATCTTGGGCTAGTTGAAGAGATGGAAGATAAAGACCGTTCATGAGAATGGCTTCCTATCTGTACACTAGAAAGTATGGGTAATTTCCTATATCTTCCTTAGGTGTGACTCTATCTTCCCATAAAGCGTTGTGGAGTAAATTATGCCAATTCCTTTGGTTATCTACAACTGTTTTCTTCAATATCCTTACTAGGTTTTTATTGGTTGATTCTACCACTCCATTTCCCCGTGGGTAATAATTTGCAGAGTATCTAATTATGATTCATTTTTCAAGAGAAAAATATGTCAATAGGGTGGAAGAGAAGTAAGATGCATTATCAAAAACTAGGACAGAAGGGACACCAAACATCGTGATCAGTTGTTTTTCTATGAATCATATTACCACCTGCTCATTTACATGGGTCAGAGGGATGACCTCTTCCCATTTCGTGAAATAATCGGTGGCAGTAAGTATATACTTATGCTATTTTGAAGAGATTGGTGTAATTTACCCTATAATATCTAAACCCCATTTCTCAAAGGGCCTAGAAACGGTCACCAGTTGGAGTGGGATTGTTGCTCTCTTCTCTCTCCCAATGCTTATTTAACAAGTTTTACATTTCCTAGCGTAGGTGTGAGCATCCTTGAACAAAGTGGGCCAATAATAGCCAACTGTCAATATCTTATGAGCGGTGGTGTTTCCTGCAAAATGTCCACTAGTAGGGCTATCATGGAGATCCTTAATAACTTTGTCTACATCTTCACGTTCGAGACATATTAAAAATACCCCATTATAATTAATCTGAAAGAGTACTGAATTTATGAGGTGATATTGTGAATATTTTAACCCGAGATCTCTCCTTTCCCTAGGGTTGATATTTTCTGGACAAGTCCCATAGTGTAGGAGATAAGTTAGCTTCCTGTACCAAGACTCTTGTCCTATGGATATGTATGAAACTTAGCCACACCATAATTCCATTTCATTGTCCCACCCAGAATCTTCATTTACTTGGTCCTGGGCTTCAACTACGAGTTTGCATAACCCTTTCCCTTTAACTCGTTTGGCAGGTTTATATCTATATCGAATTCTTAAACTACTTCCATCCAATTCCCTCTTCTTTCCCCCATCTCCTGTTGAGTGAATAGGGATCATACCACATGGTGAGGCATGATTACTTTGGTCTGGTTCTTGAGGATGTAAGACATGAAGTGTTTTATCGCTTTATAAACTACATAGGCCTATTTATCTACGGCATGATAATTTAGCTAGGCTCCTTGGAGGTTAGTGCTCATGAACAACATCGGGGCCTTGTTCTTGTCATCATCCTTCTGAGTCAATACCACAACTAATTATTGGTCGGAGGTGAAAGTATAGAGGAAGAAATATCTATTGAAATTGAAACTCCGTAACATGGGGGCTTGAGATATAACATTTTTGATGTTGCTTAAAGAATCCTTTCGCTCATCATCCCACTTGAATTCGACATCTTTATGAATCATATTTTGTAAGGGTTTGATAGTTTTCGTGAAATCGAGAGTGGATTTCCTTATGAAATTGATTTGTCTGAAAAAAGACTGCATAGCTTTCTTATTGTGAGTCAACGAGAGTTGAGCTATGGCCTTAATCCTTTCTGGGTCTATGCGAATGCCTACTTGAGATATAATGTGTCCTACCATATTACCTTCCTCGATGCCAAAAATAGTTTTCTTAGGATTTAAGGATATACCATATTTCCTACACCTTTCAAAAGTCTGAGTTAAGTGTTGGATGTGCTCTTGTCTATTCTTTGAATACATAGTTACGTCATCCAGATACACTACTACACACTTGTTGATTAGTCCCCTAAATTCTATGTCCATGGCCCTTTGTAAGGTTTCCCTTGCATTGATCAACCCAAAAGGCATGCGTTTATAAGTGAAGGTTCCTCACTTGGTTCGAAAGGTGGTTTTCAAACGATCTTCCTCTGAAACCAGGACTTGGTTGTAACCTAATAAACCATCCAATAGAGAGAAAACATGTGAGCTAGACTTGGTTTGTAGGAGTTTCGCCATTGGAGGGACTAGCTAATTGTCCTTTTATGAAGCTCTGTTGAGGTTCCTAAAATCTATGCATCAACATATATCTCCAGACTTCTTCCTCACAGGGACCGGATTTTCTACCCACGCAGAATGCCTAACCTGGAATATGATTTTGGCATCTAAATGTTTCTTCAATTCCTAATACATGAGAGGTTCTAGGGATGGGTGATACTTTCAGAGCTTCTGTTGGAAGGGTTTCACTTTGGGTTTTAACGAGATAGTGTGTTGAATGATGAGGGTATCATAAGTTTTCAGATATCGATAAGACCATGTAAAGACATCTTAATATTGTCTGAACAGTTTGAGATAATCCTTCCTTTCCTCCTTAGATATAGTCATGCCGATATTTATAGTTTTGGGGTTTTCTGGGGTTCTGATATTTATATTTTCATGCAGGGGATAGGAGCTACCGGTCTTTTCATTTTTAGGTCCCTTAAATCGTTCCTTTAGGTCAAAAATATTTTCCAAATTGGCTATCCCTTTCAGGATTGTGTGAGACTTCAATTTGTCAATAGGTTGAACTCTCCGAGGTTTAGTTCTTGTTGATTGTTCCTGGAATACTTCATCATCAATAGCTAAGTCTTTTAAATTGTATTGTTTAGTTAGAAATTTTATGATCTATTCATCTCCTTCAAAGACATTCCAATTAGAAATATTTTTGGGCACCGATGGTTTGTAGAGTAGCTCCACAGTGAGCCAAGAAGCTTCATAATATTCTAATGGTGATAGACATGAAGCAGCTGTGGCTAGGGAATCAACAAGGATATTCTTTGCTCTCAGGATCGCTATGATGTTGAAAGCTTCAAAATTCTCTATTAACCTATGCACTTCCTATTGATAATTATTTAGGTGCAGGGAAATGCAATGTGTATTATTCATTACTTGTCTAACGATAATATCTGAGTCTCTGAAAAACTTCAATTCTTTGATGTTTAAGTTTATTTATTTCTTTAGCCTTTGTACTAGAGCTTCATACTTGACGATGTTATTTGTGCATTCTAATTTTAGTCTACAGGACATGAAATGACATTTACCTTTCAGATCAATGAGGATGCACCCTGCCCTTGATCCTTCCAGTGACTTAGATCCATCAAAATATATGTTCCAAATTTGTGAGCGAAAGTTAACCATTTCTTCCTTCTTATTACTTTCTTTCCCTCCTATCTTTTGTCCCATGATTTCTAGCACATGGTCTTGACAGAAGAGGGTAACTTTCCTCTGTCGTTATTGGCGATTTCTCTTGAAAAAACATTTTAGAGTTCTGAGTAAGAGGGACATTAGATGGAAGAGGGGAGAAGTTCCTGAAATAGGAATCGTAGGAATAATTTCCTAACACAGGGAAATCTTTCGATGAGGGTTCGTTTAGGGTTTCTAGATCAGTGACCGTATGTTTCATATATCTCTCCCTATCAATTTTGATCATATTCTTGTATCCCTTCAGTGGTATCCAAAGGCATTCCCAGTCTGTACTAAGGTATCCGTTTAACTTCTCAGACCAATCTCGACTTAATAACAATCCATAATCTTCTGGGATATCTACTACAATGATGCCAATCACTTGCACAAACTTAGGATGCATTTCTATCCTAATCATTACATCTCTGAGTTCCCCCATGACTTTGACCTGGGTTCTGTCTCGTTGTATTACATGTTTATCACTCTTGAGAGGGATTGCGTTTAGTTTTTTACAGATAGACAATGGCATAACGTTAGAGGATTCTCCCGAATCGACTAAACAATTATGGAGGTTCACATTGAAAACTTCAAACGTTAAAAGGAATGGTGAGACAAAGAGTTTTCCCTTCTTATCTTCTGAGAAGGCATTCACAGTTGGTTTATTTACTAGATCTATGAAAGTTAGATATCTTTCCTGATCATTGTTTGTCATAGGGTTTTCTTCTGATTTCAAAGCTTGTAGCAGAAAGTATTTTTTCTAATGGATTCTACATATGTCCATAACCGATATATTAGCCTTCAACTTCTTTAGATTTTCAATTATGTTGTACTCCAGTTTGGGCGATTCTCAGGTATGGATGCTAATAGGGTTCTTATGGAGAGAAAAAGGTGCTTTTGGGTGATTAGGAGTCACTCTTCCTCCCGAAATTTGGGTAGTAGTAGGATATTTTGAGACATGCGGAGTCTTACTTTGAGTTTGCACAACCGACACTTCTGCGGGTGGTTCTTGAACCTGAAATAGGTCGTCAGACGACATAATTATGTCAGGATCCCATATCAACATGGTTGTATCTTATGGTGGATCAATCTATTCCTAATCAACAACATTTATAACTGAACTTCTTGGTTGTTCAGTTAGGGAAACCTCATCTAAAAACTGGTTGGCCATCAAATTCATGGTATGCACCCATTGAGGGAAGTCTCTTTCAGAGTGGTTTTCCTACTGATAAGTACTGAAAGAATTAGATGCTACATTCCCTAGATTGATATTTAAGTTAGATGGGGGAGGTTCAATTGCTTTGAACAGTGGGTTCCTTTTAAATAAAGTCTTATAGGGCCTTTGGCCTTGGTTTCCTTTCCCCCCGTTTCTCTTCATGTCTCTGATCTCGTTTGATAATTTATTAACCATGCATTGTAGATCTTCTATGTCTCCATTAACCTGGTGGTCTAGTCAACAAGAGTCCTCTCCTGGGAGGAGGTTGAACTTCTTTCTTAACTAAAGAGACCTAGCCTTCTTTACACCCTTTCATCTGTAATTCTATCGTTTTGACTTCTTCAAAATTCTCAGCTAAGGTTTGTTTGACAACCCTCTTCACAAACATGGAAATAGAAGCTGGGAGCGCATTAGAATATACTTCGATTTGTAACTCCTGAGTTGGTTTAGCTTCGGGATAGAATTTGTTTAAGATGGTTGTGAATATTTGATTGAAATATTTAACCTTTTCTTTTGAACTCATGGTGGCTGCGAACAATTCATCCATCAAAGCTCCTGTAGTGGTTTCTTAGAAAAATTTATCTAAAAAATCCCTTTGAAACTTTGTCCAACTAGTTATGGATCCTATGGGTAGGTTAAAATACCATGTGGAGGATGAGTTCTAAAAAGTGTAAGGGAAAAACCTGCAAACTACATCTTCAAGTTGGACATTCATAAGTCCGATCAATAGTATAAATTTCTTGATATGATCTTCAGGAAATCCTAAAGTCTGGGGGTCAAATTTAGAAAGTAACTTCTTCGGGTGTAGGGGAATATTATGCACTCTCAATTATTGGCTTAACCCTTATTTCTTTTCTTGTGCGGTGTCCTTTACCATATAGAAACCTATATGAAATCCATAAGGTATGAATGCATGCTTCTTATCTTTTACCAGAGTAGCATTGTAACCTTGCAGGATGGTCTAATAACAAATTTCCCCTACTACTAGTCAATCAGAGACATACACAGGTAATAGGTGTGGTGTTCCAGTGGCTCAAAAAACCTTGATGTAGGTGTCGCACTCATCCAGGTACCAGTGGCCAACTTTTGATATAATCTTTTTGGACGCATCCGACAGCCTTGGGCACTCTTTCTTGAACAAAAAAAAATGAATATGTGCGATAAATTGATCGCAAATGAGAGAGTAGGATTTCTTGTACTTGTTATCCCACAGGATGATGAAATATACATGGATCAAGAGTTCTAAGGTGTGCCAGCTTATTTTATTCTTGCAAAGTCATTTCTGGCATAGATGACATTCAATAAATAAGAAGCCATGTAGAAGGACCAGGTTTCTCCCTCTTTTGACATCTGATCCTGTCGTATGCAAGTGCTTAGTTGTTTGGAGATGATGGAAACCTAGTTAAAACCTATTCCAAAAATGGATATAGTATAATCTAGAGGCATACAAGCTTCTAAAAACCTGGAGCAATCTTTCTCCCCATGCAACCGGAAGAGGAGGACCATTAGATAGATATACGACTCCCTTAAGTTGGCCGCTGGGTACCAACCAGAGTTCCAATCGTTGAAAGTTTTATCCTCTCTCCACCATGAATTCGTCACCTTTCTAATGTCATGTTTCTCATAGAAGCTCATAAAAAAATTGGTGTTCAGCTGCTCCTCCAGCTCTCTGAGCTTGTAGTAATTCTGAACCTCCACTGGAAGGAAAACCCCAACACACTTTCCATTTTCGTTGTTAATCAAACATATTTGTGTGTCAATATTATCGATAAGCCACTTTAGAAGTTCTATGGAGGGGAGTACTGGAGTTATTCTCACTACCATGTGCAAATACTCCCTTTAGACATTCAGGAGGACTTCATCGTCGATTTTTCTTATATCGGGATCAATGTGCAGGGTATATTCAGGGAATTCTTCTCGCTTGATCTTCTAGAAAAATTCTACCCAGTGCAGGAGTACTATATTGGTCCCTATGCTTGTATCCATTTCTACAAAGGATGGGGGTTGAATGAAAACCTTCTTGGTGGATGTCATGATGATGGGCACATGCTTTGGAGTGAATTCCAATTGTTTCGCGACCACTGGGGAAGAACTCTCTCCCACCTCTAGTTCCTTTAGCTTCAACATTATTGGAGATTTCCTGGAGGTTTGTTTTATCAGAGGCATTATTCCTATAAATGAAACAATCCTTTAAGGACAACATATAGAGAAATATTGGATCATAATGTATATGTGAGGTAAAAAAACAGCAAAATCCAGACTAGCACATACCTGTAACGCTTGCTAAACTCTATTATTTAATACTCACGTGATCTTGGAGACTTCTTCTGGATTTCTCGCCTTGCTCCTCTGTCTGAAATGAACTTATTTGTGCATGGATTAATCTTGTTTACAATGGCTCAAAATAATTTGATGGGAATATATTACCAGTTGTATCAACCAATTAATCCGGGTGATGAGTGAAATTCAAACAAATCTACCACCGAATATCTACAATTTATGTCATTGTGGGTTTATGGCGGAGGCACGGAGGGTGACATGTTGTATCGGCAGGTTCAAACGGTCCTTTTGATTCATGCACGAATTAGCAACTAATGTGATAGTTTGGAATTAGTTAACCCTTTAAATGCATTGTATCTAGCGTTAAAACATCCCATCGTGTCTCTTTCCAAGTGGGCAGTTAGGGGATCGACGATGCATATTGAATGTTTCATTGGCAATCTCTTGTTTAGAACTTCTGACACCGATTGATTTCATCATATGTAGATGACATGGAAAAACTGACCCAGGGTGCGACTCGAGCCTCAGGAAGTGCTAACAACTCAAGGGAAAACTCAATCATATGTTTAACCGCTATGGCAGAGACACGTGCTAGGTGGGGGAAGATGGTTTGATCGTGTATCCCAATCGGAGTTGGGGTTTTCAACATGATGCATGTGTCAAAATAAACCTAGGACTGCTGATGCCAAAAAGTATCGGAGTC
The DNA here is from genome assembly GCA_009831015.1 of Picea engelmannii. NCBI lineage: Eukaryota > Viridiplantae > Streptophyta > Pinopsida > Pinales > Pinaceae > Picea > Picea engelmannii. Next base: position 672,508 of record ML779475.1, on the reverse strand, counting down.
ACCGGTCGGAGGGGGGAATAAACCTGTCATGCCCTTTTTATGGACCTACCTTCTCAAAAACATCATCGATGCCGAGATTTTTGGGGATCGACTATCAATGTTTCTTTTCTTCTTTTGTAAGCACTTACTCCTTAATCCTTTTGCTGATGACGAAGGGATCGGTCATCAGAAATATCCTTGGTGAAGCTCATCATGAAATAAAAATCCCATATGCCGACACCGACAAAGATCGACGCTTGACTACCTTGGTTCTCTCGAGTTATTTCCTTTCATTCTTAATCCTTTCTGATGCCAAATTTCTTAAGCACGTCGGGGAAAAGTATTGACTGTTGATTCTTTAATTAAATGCTAGTCTTTTTAAGTTATGGGTTTTCACATGTTCAAGAAAACTTTGAGAGACTTAAATAAGAAACAAAATGATAAGGAAAGACATCATTTTCCATACTGAAGTCTAATCAAATAGTGTGAAAAGATCAAGTGGTACCCCAAAAGTAAAATTTGACATAGAATTTTTAAGGTGTGTTGAGTGCTCAACATTGTCCATTGGGTTTCTCAGTATGTCAAGTAGCTCGGTGTCTAAGGCACTTTCCACCTCATGCTCGATCTATGGACGACTCTGAACTAGAGCATCAAGACCCAGGGTGGATGCTTTCTCAGGTTCTTTCTCTTCTGTAATTTGCACAGGGGTAACCAGGGACACCTATGAAATCTCCTCATCACCATAGATGGTTATCAAATCAAACAAGGGAATTGGCATGCTTGTTCTCCCTAATGTCCCCACTATCTCGGGCTGGGTTGACATTTCCCCTAGAATTCTGATCTGTGATGGTGGCACTTCATGGTTTTCTGACCCGCTGATTTCTTCAAGCTGCATCGAATCTAGGCCACTTGGTTCCCCTCGGATTTTGAATTGGTCATCAACGGGAATCCTTGTCATTTCTATCATATCAGGGTCATTTTGCAATTGATCGATGATTCTCTCTGCCCCTTCTATAGATGATTTTAGGGGCTAAATTTCGCAAATGGGCTAATTTTCCATGGTTTTTCCCAAAAAAAGATTCGCTAATTTCCATTTTTTCTAAAAACAATTCGCCTAAATTCCATAGAATAAAATTATTTTACCTTAAAAATTGCCAAAATTTGTATAAAATATACAAAATCCTTAGAAATTTGAATATTTTTACGAAACTATCGTGAAACATTTTATATTTTGCATATTAAGGACTATTAAGATTAGCCCATGTTTCTACATTTTAATATAAATTTTCATCCTTAAAATCATCCTTGGCCCCTTCCATCAAGAGAAATCCCCTTCTCTGTGCCTCTGTTGTCTCTGTCGCTCTGATTTCTTCCCTAACTCCGAGGGCCTCTTGAGGCGACTTCTCTATAGTTTCCACCTATTCATCCATGCTCATGGCCTTGAACCTGGTCATATTTAGGTTTTCCATCCTTTGAACCACCTCATCCCAATCCTGGGTGCATTCTGTGAAAATTTCATCCCCAAACTTGTCATGAGCATATGGCCAACAAGATGATACTGTGAAGCTTGTTGGAGGACCAGGCCTTTAGGGTCGTGCTTGCGAAATCAGCCTATTGGGAACTTGTATTCAAGTTGGCTCAACCCTTTATGTTTGGCTCGAGCAATATCCTTCACTAGATAGAACCCCACATGGAACCATAGGGCATGAAATCCCATTTCGTGTCCTTGACTAATGTGGTGTTGTACCCCTACAGGATAGTTTGATATCATATTTATCCCACAACGATTCAGTCTGGGACATGAGAAGGTAGGAGATGTGGTGCTCCAGTGGCCCCAAACACCCTAAGGTATGCTGAGTGTTCATGTAGATACCAATGGCCTACCTTTTCTATCATATTCTTGGCTATTGTAGATAATCTTGGTCATTCCTTCTTAAAAATAATGAAATGAATGCGGGCGATGAATTCGTCGCAGATGAGTGCGTAATATTTCTTGTAGTTATTCTCCCATAGTATGCTGAAGTAGACGTGGACTGGGAGCTCCACAACATGCCAACTTAAATTCATGCCAGTGAAGCCATTCCTTGCGCAAATGACATTCAGCAGGTACGAGGCCATGTAAAAAGTGGGTGCCTCTCCTTCTTTCGGAGTTTGAGCCTATTGTACATATATGCTTAATTATTTTAAGATTATAACTGCCCAGTTGAAGCTGCTCTCGGAGATCGCCACAGTGTATGCCAACGAAATCCATGCTTATGAAAACTTGGAGCAGTCCTTTTCTCCATATAGCCGACAGAGGATATCCATCCAATAGATGTATGGCTCTCTTAGGTTAATTGTCCCATACCCGCCATTTCTTCGGTTAGTGAAATTCTTGTCTTCCTTCCCCCATGAGGCCATCAACTGGTTGGTGTGATGGAATTCATAGAACTTCACCATGAAGTCTGTGTTGAGACCCTCATCTGGGTCCATGAGCTTGTAGTATACATGGACTTCTTTTAGGAGGGAAAACTCTGACACATCCGCCATTTTCATCGTTGATCAAGCACTTCTACTCATCCATATGGTTGATGAGCCATTTTAGAACCTCTATGCAGGGGAAAACCATGGTTCTTCTTGCCACCATGTGTAATTATGACCATCAGATGTTAGGGAACACCTGGTGATCAAGCGTCCTGACATCTGGGTCTCTATGAGGGATATACACTGGGTATTCTTCTTAGAAAATTATGTTGAAGAGATCCCCCCACAGTGGGAGCATCACCTTAGATCCAGTTCTTGCCTCTATGTCACCAAAGGTCAGAGGCTAGAACAAATATTTCTTTGGGGTTGGTTTAATGATAAGCTCCACTATGGGAGCATACTCCGATTGCCTCATGGTCCCCAGAGAAGAACCTTCTCCTATTTCATCTTCTTTCATCTTGGGTTCCCTCGGTGAGCATCTGGTGGTTGGATTTCTCAGTGGCATCTTACCTACATCTATAACATAGTTTAGAGTTTGTGAAATAAAACCAGATGCATATATTACCGCCAATGAATTGAGAAACTTGAATACATACCTCTGTAGCTTGTTAAAACTGGTTTAGATAATCAAAGGGTCGGTACAGTCTCGGGACACTCATTTTTCTCCTTCGAATGCTCTAGAATTCAACTTGTGCACAAAATGAATTCGTTCAAAACTGTTCTAGAGATTAAAACAGGAATGAACTTAACTTGTCACATCAACCATTTAATTTGGGTTATGAGTGTAATTTCATCAAATCTTCTGCCAAATATTCAAAGATGTTTAAACTTTAAATTCATCGTGTGTTGATGGCGCGGGCGCGTGTAGTAATGTGGTCTATTGACGATTTCAAAATGTTGTTTTCTAATCGACGCACGAGATAGAAGCTAATGCGAGATTTAGAATTAAATGGTTTATTAAATTTCCAAATCTAATCGTATCTCATGCCGCAATCATCCCATCGTTTCGCTAGTTTTTTTGGTGGACCGAGGGTCAGGATTGTGCTTTAAAAATTTTCGTCGATATCACCTTGAAAAAGTTCCGATGATGATTGATCTTACCATATGGAGCTGATGTAGAAATGCTGACTAGGAGGTATGATTGGGACCCAGGAAACCTTAAAATGACTTGGGACGAAACTAGGCCATACAACCCCCTTACGTGGTAAAGAAACATGGAATTCAAGACCGGTGACTTCATTTGCTCATTCTAATAAGAATCATGACATTATTTAAGCTATACACTCTAAACCCAATCATATCTTTCCGACGCCGAAAGGTATCAGGGATCGACGAACGACGATCATCCTACCCAAGTGATCTTGGATCGACTCTCTCGAAAAAGTCTCAAGGTCGAAAACACATCGGGGATCGACAATCGGGGATATGCTTGTCATGGAAAAATGATTGTTTTAAATTGTTTGGATTTCACTGACCTGAATAAAGAACATTGGTCATCAGATACCAATGATTTGTTTACTCCCTTTGTGAATTTCTATCCTTCCCACCTTTTGCCGATGTCGAAGGGAATCGACTATCTCTTGAAATTTTGTGCGAATAAATTACGAAAATCAAGCCCACCATCTTTCCAATGTCGATCAGGGAT
>ML779475.1:636453-659947 GCA_009831015.1 Picea engelmannii | reverse complement strand
GAGGTCTTGAACTGGTAGAAGAAGAAGAAGAAGAAGATGGAGGTGAGGGTGGTGGAGAAGCACCATTCCCTCCATTTCCATTTGGAGTTTTATCACCATTGTCTCCCTTGTGCTTTGAAGGGTTGGAGTCTTCACCTTGCAACCTTGTATTCCTTTCCATCAATATTTTCATCATTTCTCTCATTTCCATGACATCCTTTCTGAGATCTTCATCTTCTATAGGAATATGTTCATGACTCTCTTCATGAGCCATACTTGGTGAATGCTTCCTTGAAACTTGCGGTGATGATATAATATTCCTTCTTGAAGGATGAGAACTTGGCTCAACAAGTTGACCTTCTCCTCTTGTGAGTTTCAACCTTGTGAGCATCAGAAAACAAAACACTTGCAAATAATCAAGTCTTCAAAAACCTATGCTCTGATACCAACTTGATCTAAAAATGAAGAAGACTTGTATTCTTGAAATTATTTGCAAGATTTAATTCATGTGTTAAAATGAAAATGGATAAACTTTACAAAACAACTTTTATATAAATTACTCATTCAAGATGCATATAAACAACAACAAGAAATAGTGAACATAAAACACATAACACAACAAATGATAAAGGAGTTCACCCTTCTCTTGGGGTACATCTCCTGGTCCAACTTCCAATGGATATTTTGTATTATTTTCTCAAAGTGATAAAAAAATGTTCTTTACAATGCTCAAAATTCCAAATAGACAGCTCCAATGGCTTCAGAACATCCAAAAACCCCTAGCTGGGCTTTTTCGGCACCTCGTTTGGCCAAAAATTGAAGAAGATAGGCTTCTTGGAAGTTCCCCTTCAAACTTGTTGTCTCTGGATCGCCAAAATGCACCCTTGTTGGCTCAACCTAGACCCCACACGTTTTTATGTGTTAAAACCCAGCACCGGGCGCAACCTCACAACCGATACAAACTTTCGAACGGTTACGCGTTGGCCCTTAACTGTCTAAGGCCCATGGGCATGTGAAGTGCCATACGACCACGCGAATATATATAAAGGGCCAAAGTTCAAAATGGTTAGAAAAAGGCATGCCCATGGTCACATCACATACCCATACGACCAACGGCTCACATGAAAAGGCTATACAATAACGGTTGGAGGGTGCGCATATAGTATCGTGGTTATATTGTATACACACGGGACCGGGGGCTGGGGCTAAGCCCCGACCCGGTCCACGCCCCAAAATTCAACACATTCCAATTTAAATATAAATTTTACCATATATTAAACAAGGCACATATGATGGCATGCCAGTTGGGCATCCCTTCCCAAGTCTCGTCCCCTACCCGAAGGTTGCAGGGTCGAGTCCTGCTAATTGCACAAATTTTAAACCAATATATATGTGACACGTGGCGACAATTGATTGGGCCACATGTTTCCATCCCGTTCACTACAAACATGCCATGTCATATGCCAACTATCCACACAACTACCTGCCATGTGTCGTATGACCTGCCACGTGTCGTATGACCTGCTATGTCAGCGTTTGTACAGACTGTACAGTCAACATCCCTTTTTTTGCATGTTTGTTGTTTTTAACAGAACACGATATCTCTCACTCCCGATGTCCGTTTGAACCAAAATGATTTGTGTTGGGTTCATAACAATGAGGCCTATGATCCCGTTCGATTTGAAGTGATTCCGAGCACTTTGAATTTTTGAGCAAAATTTGATCCCCTAGATCAACAGAGATGGGTGGTACTTGCTGAGCTTATGTTGGAAGGGTTTTACTACACGTTTCAACGATATTATATGTTGAATTATAGGAGTGTCATAAGTCTTCAGATTTCATTAAGACCATGCAAAAACATCTTGATATTCTCTGAAAAGTTTGAGATGGACTTCCTTTCTTCTTTAGACATTGTCTTGCCTAGATTTATATTTTTAGGGTTTTCTAGGGTTCCTAGGTTTACAATCTCATACATGGGATAAGATCTCCTTGTCTTTTTGTTTGTTGACCCTTTAAATATTTCCATTAAGTCAAATATATTTTCCAAATTGGCTACCCCTTTCGGTTTGTCAGTCGACTGATCTGTTTCACTTCTTTGCTTATGGGGATCAATTTCTACTAGATGCTCTTGGAATATTTCATCATCAATAGCTAGATCTTTAAAATTTTCCCGATTGGTTAAATTGTCTTTGATATGTTCATCTCCTTCGAAGACCTTCCAATTAGAAATATTGTTGGGCACTGATGGCTTGTAGAGTAGCTCCACATTGAACCGAGAGGCTTCATAGTATTCTAAAGAGGATAGCCTCAAGGCAACACTGTCCAGAGAATCGAAAAGAGTGTTCTTGATTCTAGGATCACTATAGTGTTGAAAGCTTCAAAATGTTCTATTAGCCTGTGAACTTCATGTTGATAATTCCTCAGGTGGGAAGAGTTGCAGTGTATAGTGTTCCTTACTTGCCTAACGATGATTTCAGAGTCTCCAAAAACCTTCAGTTCCTTAACGTTTAAATTTATGGATTTCTTTATCCCTTGCACCAAGGCTTCATACTCGACGATGTTATTAGTGCATTCAAATTCTAGTGTGGAAGAGAGGAAATTTCGTTTCCCCTTCAGATAAATAAGGATACACCCCACTCCCGACCCTTCTTGTGATTTAGATCCATCAAAGTACAATGTTCAAACTTGTGAGAGAAAACCATTCACTTCACCTTGCCTACCAATTTCCTCCTTTCCTCCTATCTGTTTTGTGGTTTTCAATAGAGGTTCTTGACAGAAGAAGACTTTTTCTGCCGTCGTTGGTAAATTTTCTTGAAAAGTCATTTCAGAGTTTTGAGTAAGAGGACATCATATGAGAGAGGTGAGAAATTACCAAAATCAGAGTCGCATGAATAGTTTCCTAGCACGGGGAAATCTGCCAAAGAGGGTTCCTTGAGGGCTTCTAGGTAGGTGACAATATGTTTTAGATACCTTTCCCTATCAATCCTAATCATGTTCGTGTGTCCCTTTAATGGAAACCAAAGGTGATCCTAGTCTGTGCTAAAGTATCCATTCAACTTCTCAGACCAGTCTCGACTAAGTAGCAGTCCATAAGATTTGGGTATATCTACTACAATGATGTCAATTACTTGAACAAATTTTGGGTGTGTGCCATTCTTATCATGACATCTTTCAGTTCTCCCATAACTTTCACCTGGGTTCTGTCTAGTTGTATCACATGTTTATCACTTTTGAGAGGGATTGTGTTTAATTTCTTGCATATAGATAATGACATAACATTGGAGGATGCCCCCGAGTCAACCAAACAATTATGGAGGTTTCTGTTGAAGACTTCAAAGCTCAAGGGGAATGGTGGGACAAAATGATTTCCTTTTTTTATCATCAGAGAAAGCATTTACAATTGTTTTATTTCTTAGATCCATGAGGGATGAATTTTATCCTTGGTCAGTGCTTGTTATAAGAGTTTCTACTTACTTCAAGGCTTGTAACATAAAGTCCTTTTGCTGGGGAATTCTACACATGTCCATAGCTGATATATTTTCCTTTATTTTTTAAAATCTTCTACTATGTTGTAGTCTAGCTTGGGCAATTCTTGTGTATGGATGTTTATAGGATTTATTTTGGAGACAAAATATTCTTTCGGGTGATCGAATGTTTGTTTTCCTCTCAAAGTGTGGGAAATGTGAGACCGACTGACCCCTACTTTACGTTTTCATAGCCAAGACTTCTGCGGGTGGTTCTTGAACCTCAAATAGATCATCGGAAGGCATCGACAGGTCAAGGTTCCATAACAACATGGTTGTTTCTTCTGGTGGGTCAAATTATTCCTGATCAAAAATATTCATCGCTGATCCGCTTGATTGTTCGGTAAGGGAAAATTTCTCTAGGAACTGGTTGGACATCAAATTCATGGCATGCACCCATTATGGACAGTCTCTCTTAGAAGGTTTTTGTTGGTGATAGGTACAAAAAGAGTCAGATGCCACATTTCCCTGGTCGATGTTCAAGTTGGTTGGGGGAGGTTCAATTGATTTGAATGGTGGGTTTATTTTGAAAAATGGTTTATAGGGACTTTGGCCTTGGTTTCCTTCCCCTGCACTTATTTTCATGTCTATGATTTTGTTTGAAAACTTATTTATCATTAGTTGTAGGTCTTCTATGTCTCCACTTCCTTTTTCAGGACCTTGTTATCTTTGTTTCCCTGGGGGTCTAGTCAACAAAATTCATCTCTTGGGTGGAGGTTGATCCTCTTTCTTAATTAGTGAGGCCTGACCCTCTTTACATCCCTTCATTTGGAATTCAATTGTTTTGTCTTACTAGAAATTCTTAGCTAGGGTTTTTTTGGAAGCACATTTTACAAACATGGAAATGGAAGCAAGGAGACCATTAGTGTATACTTTGATTTGCACCTCTTGACTGGGTTTAGATTTGGGTTGAAATTTTTTCAGGATAGTGGTGAATCATTTATTGAAGTCTTTAGCCTTCTCAAATCTCATGTAGTGGTTTCTTCTACGAATTTGTCCAAAAAATCCTTTTGAAACTTTGTCCAACTAGTTATGGACCCTACCGGCAGGTTAAAATACCATGGAGAGGATGAATTTTCAAAGGTATAAGGGAAAATCCTGCATACTGCATCTTCATGTTGGACATTCATGAGTCAAATAACTAGTATGAACTTCTTGATATGGTCTTCAGGCAATCCTGAGGTTTCAGGGTCAAATTTAGGGAGTAACGTTTCTGGGTGTCTAGGAAGGTTATGTACTCATCCGGGGATTTCTAGAGCATCTCTGGGAAACCATGGATGATTATTTTGAGGGGGGTTTCCCCTTTATTCATTATGATCATTTTTATCCTCCATGTCATCTGACTCTGAAGCTAAGCGTTTCGATTTAAACCCTTCCTCATCAAATTCAAAATTGTCGGGCTTAGAGCAGTTACCAACTGGTGTTTTGGGGATTAGATTGAGAGGATGTTCGATCTCAGTGAGGGATAAATCTATCAGGTCTTCTACTGTGTGAACGAAAACCTCGTCGGGGGTGTCCACCATTAGTCTTGTTACTTTTTTTATACGAGGAAGTAACAAAGATAAGGGTAGTGCTCCAATTTGTCGAGCATAAGCTCTTGTGATTCTTATGAACTGGTTCAAATCCTCGTGGGGAAGAGAATAAGGTATTTTAGGGAATAAATGTTCTTACTTTTGTTGGGGTGAGTTACTTGTTTCAGGAGTACTCAATGTATGTGGGTTGTCTTGAAAATGACTAGCCATACATGTGGGATGTTTTGAATCTACAGGCTGAGTGAAATATTATATCAGAAATATTGTTAGCCATTCATTCATCAGGCCCTCCTTCTAGCACCAATTGTGTTGAGGGGTCCTAAATCCCTTTAACTCAACAACAGGAACTAAACCCTCCACCGAGGCCCAATTAGACTCTCCAATGTTTGATAGTGGAATGGTTCTCCAGATTTGTCGATCTGACCAAATAATCAATGGGGTTTACGTGGTGATCTACATGATACCTTCTTATGAAATTTCCTCCTTCAGTTTAAATGTTCTCTTTTGTATTTTCTTTTATTAGGTGGGTTTTCTAAAAGATGTGTGCTGGTATAAACCAACTGGGTAAAAGGGGAGATATTAACTATTGAAAAAGGTTGAGCTTGGGATAAACCTTGTACTCAAGAATGCAGAAAAATATTTTCAGACCTTTGACAAGCCTAGTACTAATACATCAACTTGCTGCTATTTCAATTATTGATTGAGATATAATTATCGAAAGAAAATATACATGCCATAAAAATGATGGTAAGAAAAATAGTTTCCTTAGCTATAATCATTAATCACACATTAACACAACGATTTGATTTCCATCATTAAGAATAAGAAGTACAGAAAAATATTGAATCAACTAACTTATCAATAGCTTCATAAAAATATTACTCATTACAACATCCATTCATGAAACAAGGTTGAAAGTAGTTCCTCCTCCAATCAAATCACACATGCCTTTGATTAAAAAAAAAAAAAAAGTTTGTCTCTAGTCCTAAACAAAACTTCTCAATTAAAGTAGTTCAGAAATAGTTCTTTACAATTCCAAAAATGAGGGTATTTTCCAAAACCATCGACCCTTTGTAAAAGGTCGATCCTCTTATTTATAACAAATCATTAACTAAAAATAACTATCAAAAGTGCAAGCTAAGTAAAACAAAACATTGCCACATGATGCTTCCATCTCTCTATCTTTTGAGAGTCATCGAATGGTTTCACTGAAGTGGATGACTCTTCTCATACTTTGAACATTTGACAAAGAGTTCCTCACATGTGTTGGCATACGAGAATCTATGTCGGTCCATCAGGGATGAAATAATCTCCTTTACTTCTATTGCCCATGCCCGATACTTGACTATTTTAACACTTAACTGTTGTAATATTGTTCAAGCCTTGATCAGGTGCTCCATGAACCATTGTACTTGTCCTGGCACTATGTTCACCACCTTTTCTATCTCTGCTATCCATGCCAAGTCTTGTTCTACATGTTGTTTAACTATGTCATGCAAGTCGAAAAAGTCCTCAGGTGAGCCAAATTTTGGGAGACCGATGTCTTTCATCTCCCGATTGATATTGACCCAACTCCTTTCAGAATTGACCCATCTTTTTTGAATCTCTCATTGAGGTTCTTGGGCCATTTTCATCTAGTATTTGGTTTCCTTCCTTATCCAATCTATGTTGTTGTCCCTTAGCACCCAAATGTCGTGCTCTTCGAAATCTCGACCCTTTTGAACTATCCTTATGTAATCAATTCTTTCCACTTCTTGGTGGGCCTTCTCGTACCATATTTCCACATCTTTACAGGTCGCTAGCACCATAATATTTTCTTCTTGGAATTCGTCTATCTCTGCAATGAAAAGGTGTCATTCACTTGTGCATTTTTGTAGGAATATTGGAACTCACTTCTCAAAAACATCGTGGCCTATGTGGATTCCTGATAGTGTTTTTCCAAATGGTGCAGATGATCCAACTCCTTTAGCACAAAGACCAACTCCTCTTCATCTTTCCTTGATCTATCCAAGGTGGCATCTATGATCCCCATACCTACGTTGATAATCTCATACGTCCTGGCATGCTCTTTGCTGATCAATTTCTCCTCTGTGGTGATGAGGATCGAACTGTCCACTACAAGTCTCCTCTTCTTAGTGGTTCTCTTCATGATGTCTTTCCTCTTTAGGTCATAGGCCATTTCTTGTATATCGACGACCTCATCAATAGGTTCGAGGATTTTTTTTCCTCCCTAATTTAGAGTGTTTCCATGGCTCCCGACTATGTATATATGTTCAAAGCTTGGTTTCTGAACCTCTTCTATATGTCCCAATGGCAAACCTCTAGTTGTATCTCATTAGGCGGTAAGTCACCGGCCAAAATTGAGGAATCAGGGGCAAGTTCAGTACTTACTTGATGGTCGGATGTTGAAATGTCGATTTCCTGTTGTGGAATTTCTTCATCTTATTGATCGTTTGAGATGTCCATTGGGTTTAACAGTATGTCAAGTGGCTTGGTGTCTAAGGCACTTTCCACCTCATGCTTGATCTACAAACGAATCTGAACTGGAGCATCGAGACCCGGGGTGGATGCTTTCTCAAGTTCTTTTTGTTCTGTAATATACACAGGGGTGACCAGGGACACCTCTAAACTCTCCTCATCACTATATATGGTTATCAAATCGAACAAGAGATTTGGTATGCCTGTTGTCCCTAATGTCCCCTCTATATCACGATGGGTTGACATTTTTCCTGGTGGTTTGATTTGTGATGGTGGCACTTCAAGGTTTTCTGACCCGATGATTTCTTCAAGTTGCATCGGCTCTATCCCACTTAGTTCCCCTCAGATTTCGATTGGGTCATCAGCAGGAATCCTCGTCATTTATATCATATTAGGGTCATTTTGAAATTGATCGATGATTCTATGTGCCCCTTCCAGCAAGAGAAATCCCATTCTTTGTGCTTCTGTTGTCTTTGCCGCTCTAATTTCTTCCCTAGCTCTGAGGGCCTCTTGAACTGACTTCTCTATAGTTTCCACTTGTTCGTCCATGCTCATGTCCTTCAACCTAGTCATTTTTGGGTTGGACATCCTCTGCACCACCTCATCCTAGTCTTGGGTGCATTCTTTGAAAATTTCATCCTCAAACGTTTCATGAGCATATGGCCAACACGATGATACCCGTGAGGCATGTTCGAGGACTAGGACTTTAGGGTCATGCTTGCAGAATTAGCCTGTTGGTAAATTTTATTCAATTTGACTCAACCCTTCTTGTTTGGCTTGAGAAGTATCCTTCACCAGATAGAACCCCACATGGAAACCGTAGGGTATGAAATCCCATTTCTTGTCCTCGACTAATGTGGTGTTGTAGCCGTGCAGGATAGTATGATAGAAGATTTCTCCCACAATGAGCAGGTATGGGACATGAGTAGGAAGGAGATGTGGTTCTCTAGTGGCCCAAAAAACCCTGAGGTAGGTTGATCATTCACCTAGATACCAATTTCCTACCTTTGATATCATCTTCTTGGCTGCTAGAAATAATCTTGGGCATTCCTTCTTAAAAATAATGAAATGAACCTGGGTAATGAATTCATCGCAAATGAGTGCGTAATATTTCTTGTACCTGTTCTCCCATAGTATGTTGAAGTAGACGTGGATCGGGAGCTCCGCAACATGATAGATTAAATTCATGGTAGCGAGGACATTCCTTACACACATGACATTGAGCAGGTACATGACCATGTAAAAAGTGGGTGCCTCTCCTTCTTTCAACGTCTGACCCTGATGTACACAAATGCTTAATTGTTTTGAGATTATAACTCCCTAGTTGAAGCTTCTCCTGGAGATCACCACCGTGTATGCCAACGACATACATGATTTTGAAAAATCAGAGCAATCCTTTTGTCCATATAGCTGACAGATGAGAGCCATCAAATAGATGTATGGATCTCTCAGGTTAATTTTCCCATACCAACCATTGCTCCAGTTAGTGAAATTATTGTCTTCCTTCCACCATGAGGCCATCAACCGACTGGTGTCATGGAATTCATAGAAATTCACCATGAAGTCTTTGTTGAGCCGATCCTCTAGGTCCCTAAGCTTGTAGTATTTATGGACTTATGTCGGGAGGGAAAACTCCTACACATCCTCCATTTTCATTGTTGATCAAGCACTTATTCATGTCCGTATGGTCGATGAGCCATTTTAGAACCTCTATGTAGGGAAAAACTTGGGTTATTCTTTCCACCATGTGTAAATACAACCGTCGTATGTTCAGGAACACCTGGTCATCGAGCCTCATAACGTCCAGGTCACCATGAGGGATATACTATGGGTATTCTTCTCGGATAATTCTGTTGAGGAGATCCCCCCATAGTGGGAGCATCACTTTGGATTCGATGCTTGCCTCTGTGTCACCAAAGGCCAGAGGCTGGACAAAATATTTCTTGGTTGTTGTTTTAATTGCAGGCTCTGCCATAGGAGCATACTCCAACTGCCTCACGGTCCCTAGAGAAGAACCTTCACCTATTTAAACTTCTTTCAGCTTGGGTGCCCTCGCTGAGCGTCTGGTGGTTGGATTTATCGATGTAATCTTACCTAAAAACTAGATGCATATATTACCGCCAATGAATTGACAAACTTGAATACATACCTTTGCAGCCTATTAAACCTAGTTTTGATAATTAGAGGGTTTGTACAGTCTCGAGACGTTCTCTATGCTCCTTCAGATGCTTTGGAATTCAACTTGTGCGTAAAATGAATTCTTTCGAAACTGTTCTAGAGATTTAAACAGAAATGAACTTACCTTGTTGCATCAACCATTTATTTCGGGTTATGAGTGTAATTTCATTAAATATGCCGCCAGATATTCAAATATGTTTAAACATTAAATTCATCGTGGGTTGACGATGTGGGTGGTAATGTGGTCTATCAGAGATTTCAAAATGTTGTTGTCTAAATGACGCACAAGATAACAACTAATGCAGGATCGGGCATTAATTGGTCTATCAAATTTCCAAATCCGATTATATCTCATGCCACAAACATCCCATCATTTCACTAGTTTTGTTGGTGGATCAGGGGTCATGATTCTGCTTCAAACGTTTTCGTCGATATATCCTTGAAAAAGTTCTGATGCTGATTGATCTTTCCATACAGAGCTAACGTGGCAACGCTGACTAAGAGGCATGATTGGGACCCAAGAAACCTTAAAATGACTCGGGATGAAACTAGGCCATACAACCCCCTTACATGGTAAAGACACATGGAATTCGAGACCGGTGACTTCATTTTATCATGTTAATTGGAATTGAGACTGTCTTTAATATATATGCTCTAAACCCAATCCTATCTTGCCGATGCCGAAAAGTATGAAGGATCGATGATCGATGATCAACCTACCTAAGTTCTCTTGGATTGACTCTCTCGGAAAAGTCTTGATATGCTTGTTGTGGAAAAAATGATTTTTTTAACTTTTTCAGATTTCACTGACCCCGATAAAGCGCATTGGTCATTGACTATCGTTGATTTCTTTACTCCCTTTGTTGATGTCTATCCTTCCCTCATTTTTTCGATGCCGAAGGGGATCGACTATCTCTTGAAACTTTGTGCTAATAAATTATGCAAACCAACCCCACCATCTTCCCGATGTCGATCGAGGATCGATGATCGATGACTGTTGTAACTGTGTAGTTCCTTCACTCGCTTTTATTTTTTCCAACGTCGAACCTGAGCCCGTTAGGTGCAGTGTTAGCTTCCGATTCACAATTCGGGCATTAAGTTATTTTAGACGTGGGGTTAATAAGTTCAAACAAACTTGACTTGATCATAAGAGTCATGAAAACAATACAAATATAAATCATTTCCCAAAATGAAATCGATTTAGACAGTTTAGAAAACAAGTGGTACCCAAAAAGAGACAAAATTTCAGAAGGATTTTAGGGTGTGTTGAGTGCTCAATAGAATCCAGTCAGGAGGGTTGGGGAGTAGTATTTTCTTTAGTCATATAGGGAAAAAATAGTGAGGAAAATTACATAGCAGTTTTTTCTTTAGTGACTGAGGATGTGACCAATCATATATATTTTTCCCTAACGACCAAGGATGTGGCCAATCAAATAGACTAGCTATCAGGATTTACCTCAGTGATAAAAGATATGACCAGTCAGATATAATGGGTATCATGATTTACCTTAGTGATCATAGATGCGAACAGTCAAATATATTTTTCTCCTGTGACCTAGGATGTGGAAAGTCAGAAAGACTAGACAACATGTCTTTCCCGAGTGACCAATGATGCGACCAGTCAGATAGACATGACAGAGTTCACATATGATTTTACACAATGATAGAGGGAGTATCTAGTCTGGCCTATTCGAGTATAGAATAGATGAGGTGGTATATCTAGAGATATATCTACTATGTGATACAATAGTGCATTCATATGTTGGTGGATGGGATACCTCCTTCGTTAAGAGGGAGTGTTGATTTGTTTTTGTAAGTTTGGGAGGTATTCCCACTAGAGGCCAAGGTTCTAGGCATGTGGGAATTTTTGTTGGCACATTTTTTTACTTTCATTTAAGTGAAATCGACCTAGAAATGAGGCTAAGGGATCATGGGAAAGTTGACGTGCTTTGTGGGATTGTGTGCGGGTGCCACACCCACAAAGAGGACTAAAATATTCCAATTAATTATTGATTTTAGGAAGGGATCCTAAAATCACTCACTGGACTCTTATATAAAGGAGAGATATCATTGTGACATTAGATCATCATTGTGGAAGAATATAGTTGCCATAAGTGAGTCTATACTTGTGTCAAGGAGGATTGGTTATCTCATCAAAGAGAATTCTGCAAGGTGGTGAATCTATCCCAAGAGAGAGGAGTGAAGAAGGTCGCACGTGTGAGAAATTTATTCATACCATACACGATTTCTAGGGGGACAAAGCGTGTATATATGTGCGTTGCAGAAGGAAAAATCACGTATAGGGTATACATGATTTGTAGTGGAGAAAACAACATATGTCCATGGGTTATCAGTTGGTGAATCATCTGTTTGAGTTTTTGGGATGGTACATATCTAGATAGGTTGATAGGTGATGTCAACATGTCATACATGTGGTCTATAAAATATTCATGTGCATAGGATATTTCCAAAATATTGTTGAGGTTTGTTTTTTCGATTTGTAAAATTATTGGAGAACAAGGTTGTTCTAATTTTTGGTGACTTTGGAGGAGAAGGTTATCCTCATATTTTGGTGAGATTTTATTGGATGGGAGGGATGGTTTTTTCCCTTAGGATTTTTGATGATAACAATATTACATAACTAAAATTGTGTCTCATATGTATTGATGATTAATCTCTGATCTTTGTGTTTCCCTTGCATATGTTTTTTAGTCAATAATTTTAGTGTAAAGTTGTTCAATGATAACAACTAGGGTTTTACTGTTAGATCACTAGGAAAATTTTTTCATATATGTAATTAGTCACATAGAGTTGCATGTGAAAATTGACATAATGTACTTGGGATTCTCCAGTGATATCAAATTATTTTGAATGCAATTTATTTTCACTTTAAATGCTTCATCTCAATAATTATGAAGATATTGTTCATGAACTTCATCGTCTATTACAAATTATTGGAAGACATCCAGTTTGGTTAGGAAATTGATTATTTGAGTATCATTATTTAATACCCTCCAATTCACAATATTATCTAGTATCAAAGTTCTGAAAAATTATTTCAACAGAAAAACCATCGTTAAGAGGTGTATATCTAGAAGTTGCATTTGCCAAAATTTCTACAACAACATTCTGGTAGAAAGGTATATATTCAATATTAAACTCTTCAAAAGAATAAAGTAAACTCCATACCTCTTGTTGATAACCTCTTAAATGAGGATACATTCATTGGATGACATTTCTTACCTATTAGACAACTATTCTTGAATCACCAAATACTCATAAGAATTTTACCTTGAGGTCGATGGCTTTCTTCAAAGCTTGGACCAATGCTTCATATTCCATGGTATTATTGGTGTATTAAAATTCCAATAGATAGGATATGAGTGTTTTATGTTGATGTGAGTCAATGAGGATACATCCTGCCCCAACTCCATCTTGGGATTTGGAGCCATAAAAAAACATATTCCAAATGTTAGTATATACATGTGGGTTAATTATACAATAACATAATTATTTTAATGCTATACATGCATTATCATCAATCTGATTGCATGGAAGGAGTTCATACTAAGTGTCTATTTAAATTTCAGATGGTTTTGATTCATAACAACCATGGTCAATCTCTAAGAAATAATTACCGATATTAGATTGTGTGAAGCTGATAGACTCATTTTTACCTTCCAATTTGGTTACTGTGAGTTTCATGTGAGCCTCACTATCAACACAAATATGATTAGGTTTACCTTTGTGCAGGAGCCATACATGGGACCAGTCTATAGAAAAATATCCTTGGATTTTAGC
The DNA here is from genome assembly GCA_009831015.1 of Picea engelmannii. Taxonomy (NCBI): domain Eukaryota; kingdom Viridiplantae; phylum Streptophyta; class Pinopsida; order Pinales; family Pinaceae; genus Picea; species Picea engelmannii. The sequence goes on along the minus strand of ML779475.1, from coordinate 646,455 downwards.
TAACCAATCCTTTCTAAAAAATAAACCATAACTATCTAGAATATCAACAACAACAATGTCAATAACCTAATGAACCCTTGGGTCAAAAGATAACACAATCTGTACATATTTGATATCTCTTCTTACTTTTACATCTAAACTATCTAATTGTATGATTCTCATGGTACAATTTTTATTCTTTGGAATATTGAATAAGGAATGATGTTGGAAGAAGCACCAAAATCCATCAAACAATTGTGTACATTGAAGTTAAAGATTTCAGATGTAAGAAAAAAAGAGGGATCTGGGACTTTAAATAGGCACCTATACTTGTTTCATTGATGGTGCATTTGATTTTCACTATATGTATTTACTTTTCTTTTGTAGTTTCAGGGTTGTTGTTAGTTGCAACAATGTTTCTCTTCCGATATTTGTTGGCATTGAAAGTATCGAGAAGGAGATCACGTTGTTGAGCTAACATGCATATATCATACATAGAAATGTTGGCTTTGGTTTTCTTAATGTATTCAATAAAACTATACTCTAAAGTGCACATTTTTGGTTTGTTTGTTGTTGTGTTTGGTTGAGGATTGTTATCTTTTCTATTGGATATTGGATTGTTGGGATTAATGTTGTTCGTAGTCAGGTTCGATGTACTATATTTTTTGTTGCTAGATGAAACAATGATGCTAGACTTATTACTCGCAGTGGTTGGAGATGGGGTGTTTGGTTTCATATTGGTAATAGGGGAGGTCATTTTATTTAGATGGGTTTTCGAAGAATAAGAAGTGCTTGGGACAACTTTTTTATTGCATAGATTGTAATCTCAGGGGGCATATTTTATAACTGGCGTATATCCAATAAAAATTTCCTCAATTTTTTCATCATTTGAGTTAGTACACCAATCCCTTAAGGACATATGAGACTCTTGATGGGTTTCCTCGATATTATCTTAAGTTATTTCTTCGGTGGGATGTTTTTCATTTAAGATCTACTGATCTAGAAATTTTTTGATAACAGATGTCATGGAGTTTACCCACTAGGGACAAGTTTTTTTGGAGTGATTATGGTTGTGATATGAGCAACAGTTATCACTTCCAAAGGTATCTAGAATTAACGTGAGTTTTTGTACTTTGGGTGGCTTGGGATGGTTTTCATTCCTCTTGAAGAATGGGAGGAAAGCTCTGTTTCTTTAAGGTCATTCTCTAGTATTCTTCTTAAGATCGACAACTTCATTGGAAAAAATCTTAACTAACTTGACCACACTATCGATATCCTTTGGTTCCTTCTCAAGGGAGTTGGTTAGAAACAATGGTTTCTTCCTAGCTTACTTGATATCTTAAGAGTGTGGGTGAATATCTTAAGAAAAAAACTTCTTTTCAATAGTTTCAACTTCTTCAAAATTTTGAGCCAAAAAGTCCTTACTAGCCCATTTAACAAACATGCCTATAGAAGGAACTAGAGCTGAAGTGTAGTATTCTATGGATAAATATTGTAAAGGGGATGTCTCGATAGTAAACTTGGTGAGGATTGTAATGAAATGTTGATTGAATTCCTTCAATTTTTCCTTTTTTTTCTATTTTTATGGCTCCTAACTATTTGTATAAGGCGACAATGGTTTTTCATTCTCCAAATTTTCCAATAAAAGCTTTCTCAAAATCCTCCCAATTGGTTATAGAACTAGGTGGTAGATTAAAATAACAGGGGGATGATGTACTTGCAAAAGTGTAAGAGAAAATACTATAGACCACATATTCATGTCGAACACTGGGGACGCATATAGCTAAAACCAATTTTTTAACATGATCCTCAAGTGAACCAGGTCTGTTTGGGTCAAATTTTGGAAGGAGATTTTTTGGTTTTCTGGGAATTTCATGTAAAGGATTTTCCAAATTTAGAGCACCTTCAGATATCCATGGTCGGATTAGTACCCTTCATTCTTGATATTCACCCATGATATGTTTGATATTTATTTTTTGGTTTTCACCATCAAAGTTGTGTTCCATTTCAGGAGGGGTAAGAGGGATATGATTTAAGGGTATGGGTACTTCCTGGAAAGCAGTTTCAATCAATTCCTCAATAGAGTCAACTAGAATGTTGGGGTGGATGTTTGATCATATTACAGGAGTAGTTATTATCCTTGGTAGTTATGAGGTTATTGTTAACTTTCCAAGAAATTTGGTGTAGGCTCGAGTGATACGACGGGTTTCAGTAAATTCCTCGTAAGGTACATGAAACCAAGCTTTTGTATGGGTCTCAGGACTGCCAATGACACTTTCAAATACAAGGTTCATGTCTTCAAAGGTAACTTCTTTTTCTAAACTTATGTGAGGAAAAAGGGTTGGATAAAGAGTGTTGTCAGAGGGCTAGCCATGTGTATTTAGTCCATCTATGTAATCCATACAATTTCAGGCCCTCTTTCTAGTGCCAATTCTATTGACAGGGCAAAAATGCCCAAGAACAGTAAGGGGTACTCCCTGATACAAAGTCCAAATTAGATTATGCACCATTTGGTTTAGGAGACCCGTCTAGATTCTAGATCGACTTCCATTACTAGTTACAAGGGTGAAATATGGATGGTTATGCAAGCAAAAGATGTAGATGAAGACTATGTAAAAGAAACATAAAGAAATTTAATCTACTTTTAATCTATCCTATCCTATCTAGGAGAAAATTATCGTAACTGAATGACCTGTAATGAAACTAAGCTATGATTAAAACACACTCAGATAGATGTAATGGAGGTACAAACTTAAAAACACATGCATACAAATATATAACTAGAAAATTCTAGATCATATTTCTGCATACATCAACAAGTCATATGCTCAGAAAAAATAATATAAGAAAGAATCACTAAACTGCAAGAAGAACATAGATTACATCAAAAAATTCTACAAGCAAATATGTCCTTATATCTCATGTGAGTAGCTAACATTCTGGTAGAAATAGTTCGGAGTAAACAACAATAGACATTAGTTTTTTTTCTCTAAAAAGATGGCCTTGAGGGCTTCTCAATATTAATTAACCATGTTTTTTCTCCAAAAAGTGTTCTAGAGTGTATACAAATCTTGAAGTGCCCTTTCCAAGTGGGTCTCTTCCCACATTTATACAGTTAGTCCTAACTCCTAAATATGACTTCTTGTATTCCCAAAAGAATTTGTTACAAAAAGAGACCTTTTAGATTCCTTGTCTAGGATTGTGACACATGTAGGGAAATAGACAAAACTAAAAGTAGTTGGAAAAGACAAAATAGAATGAAAGGAATAAAAATTTTGAATTGCTAATTTGTCTTTTTCATGAACTCTTGTCCCTGATATATGTTGTCCACATTTCTAGCTAATCATACAGTGTTGATATCCAATGGTATGCTAATTCATCGAGGGAAAATGCATGCATGGCCATGTTGTCTTTGAGGGTCTGTGTATCCTTTGATAATGTACCCATGAATTCTTGAGTCATAATATGGACTTTGTTTGGTTGTATACGATGCTACTCAATTAATTCCATCGTTACTTGGGTAGCTGATGTGGTGACTTCTCATTTGTGGCTTGTGTTGTCTTGTATTTTATCAACCAGTTCTTCCATTATGAGATTCTTTCCAAGCTATTCTAATTGGGGAAGTCAACACATTTTAATCAATTCTTCTGCCACTTTGTGCAATCAGGAACATATCACCATCAATATAGTTGTCTCTCTATATTCCCTTTGTCCAACTTGCTGACAGTGCTCTAATGAATATAGTTTTATTTTTTTCTCCATGCTTGAAGGGTGAGGGAGTTCGACTGGTGCATCAAGATTTTTTATAATACATCTATCTATATCATCTATATCCTCCCATATAGTGTTCACATGTGTATTCTTGGCCTGTACTCTTCTCTAGTGATCAATTATGGCAAAGACTATTTCCTGGAACATGTGCAAGTGGGTTTACATGTTAATGATAGCCTCTCCTAGTTTTATTCCGACCTTCTTTGCACTAACATTGAAACTTTGCAAGCTTCCTTAATCGATCTTTACCTACTGGAGTTGTTCCTGCAGTTCTTTGATCCTTGTCTCTTTCTCCAAATTTTGATGGAATACATTATGGACATTATCTTCCACGTCGTTCATGAAAGCTGAGCTAGTGAAGGCTATGTCGGCTGGATCTTCACTGACATTTCCTGTTATGGGGGTTGTGTGAGAAATGATAATGGGGTTCCCCCATCACTGACACTTTCTTCACTTTCTCTTGTACAATCCTACTCGGCACTTTGTCATAGGTTAATTTATTTAAGTTGGGAACTTGATTTTCCTTGAATGGGCATGGAACCCTAGATAGAGCCCACCAAATAGGTTGTGATTACTGGCATGTGCTATGGATACTTATGGATACAGTTATTCCTAACTCCTAAATATGACTTCTTGTATTCCCCAAAGAATTTTTTACAAAAACAAACCTTTTATATTCCTTGTCTAGGATTGTGACACATGTAGGGAATTAGACAAAATTAAAAGTAGTTGGAAAAAGACAAAATAAAATGAAAGTAACAACAATTTTGAATTGCTAATTTGTCTTTTTCATGGATTCTTTTCCCTGATATATGTTGTCAACATTTCTAGCTAATCATACAGTGTTGATATCCAACGATATGCTAATTCCTCGATGGAAAATGCATACATGGTCGTGTTTTCTTTGAGGGTCTATGTATCATTTGATAATGTACCCATGAATGCTTGAATCATAATATGGACTTTGTTTGGTTTTATACGATTCTTCTCAGTCAATTCCATCGTTACTTGGGTAGTTGATGTGGTGACTTCTCATCTGCGGCTTATGTTGTCTTGTATTTTATCAACCAGTTCTTCCATTATGAGATTCTTTCCAAGCTATTATAATTGGGGAAGTCAACACATTTTGATCAATTCTTGTGCCACTTTGTGCAATCGGGAACATATCACCATTGATATAGTTGTCTCTCTGTCTTCCCTTTGTCCAAGTTTTTGACAGTTCTCTAATGAATATAGTTTTATTTTTTTCTCCATGCTTGAAGGGTGAGGGAGGTCAACTGGTGCGTCAAGATTTTTTATAATTCATCTGTCTATATCATATATACCCTCCCATATAGTGTTAACATGTGTATTATTGTCCTGTACTCTTCTCTAGTGATCAATTATGGCAGCGACTGTTTCCTGGAACATGTGAAAGTGGGTTTGCATGTCAATGATAGCCTCTCCTAGTTCTATTCCAACCTTATTTGCACTAGCGTTGAAACTTTGCAAGCTTCCTTCATCGATATTTACTTGCTGGAATTGTTCCTGTAGTTCTTTGATCCTTGTCTCTTTCTCCAAGTTTTTATGGAATACATTATGGACATTATCTTCCACGTCATTCATGAAAGTTGAGCTAGCAGAGGCTATGTCGGATGGATCTTCACTGACACTTCCTGTTATGGGCGTTGTGTGAGAACTGATATTGGGTTTCCCCCATCATTGACACTTTATTCCCTTTCTCTTGTACAATCCTACTCGACACTTTGTCATAGGTGAATTTATTTAAGTTGGGCACCTCATTTTCCTTGAATGGGCATGTAACCCTAGATAGATCCCACCAAATAGGTTGTGATTGTTTGCACCTACTATGGATACTTCTGGAATATCGGTATCCATTGGAGAAATCTCATTGTTTCTCGCTTCTTCGTCCTTCTTACGTATTTATTCTTCATATTCTTTTTTTTCAACTTCCCTATCTTCCCTGTGCACTTTCTCGATTTCTACTATCACATGAACTATTTCCTTTTCGGCTGCTACTTTTTGTTCATCTTATTTCTGTGCAAATTTCTTTGGTTTTACTTCCATTGTGGATGCTACTACATTGGATTTATCCTCTTTGGTTTTCCTCTTATTTTTAGCAACATCATTCTTCTTTTTTATTACCTTCTCCTTCTTTCTCCTCTTATTTTTTTCCATCATTTCTTCCTCTTCTACTGATTCCAACTGCGCAAAGGTAGCTTCCACTGACACTTTTGCTGCTACTTCTTCTTCTGCTTTCTTTGTGGCCTCCCCTCATTCTTTTTCTTCATTGGCAATCTTCCCTATGGGATTGCCTCTTCTTTTGAAGATGACTTCATCATAATTCCTTTCAATACAATGTACTTATTCTTCTTCCCAAGCATATGATGTGTGTTACCAATGCACAATGAGCTTATTTAAATGATCTTTTATGACCTTCTTCAAGTTGTGCCTCTAGAACCTCTCTTCCTTGAAGTAGTATGATAGCAGCATATCCACTTTTTCTTAGGCCTGCTTTGTATTTTCAAATAAGTAGGCACCGATGTATAATGGGAGTGGTGGCTATATTTATTTCTTATCCCATTAAAACAATCCCTCGACTAGTTGATCATCGTTTGATACAACACTTATTGAAGAACTAGTTTTTCTAGTACAAAACGAGCAAGTACTAGATGGAGTGATTTCATAACTTTGTATACCATGATATAAGTGTCATTTTCCATCAAGTACTAATCCCAAATCCTCTTTATGACAACTATTTCTTTGTTAGTCATACATGGGGCTGGTGTGCGAAAAGTTAACTCATACAACAGAGCTAGGAAGTGCTTGCAAATATTTTGGTACTTTGTTCTATACTTGTGCTCCTAGATCACTTTGCAATATATATGAATGGCCACATTTGTCGGTTTCCATGTGAAAACTATCTTTGGGTATTTGTGGGATACATAGATGATATTTATGGGGTATGATGACATATGGAAATATGGGAAGGTCCTAGGCGGGGATTCCACAACTACTGTGATGGATTTATATAAATTGTCTAACAAGATGTCATCCCGGTTGAATGACAATCCTTTATTCACAGAGTGATAAATTAAGGGCATGTATGGAAGGGGAAATTAGGAGGCGTTAGTTTCTCCATACAACTTGCAAAGCATTTCCACCATGAATTCACCAGTTGGCCTGAGCTTGAATTGTTTATATTCTTTGTACCATTTGGGGAACAAATCTTTGGATGTATGTTTGAACTCTTTGAGAATTTTTCTATCTAGATTCGTAGTCCCTTTCTCTAGATGATAAGACTTTTCTAGGTATTCAAGATGAAATAATGTTATAGGCTCTCCTTTGGAATTACAAATATACCTTTTGATGAAGTCCACATGTTTAAGTATCTAGGAAATGGCATTGACACAAGGGAATACAACAACGTGGGATGCTACTCTATGTATCCCCAATTTTTTGATGTTCTTGAAAATATCGAGTTCGTCTTGGTCCTGAACATTAATAGAATTTTTTTTTTGTTTAAACATTTGATATGCATCCCCTCATTTGAGAGGATTTTCTCCTTTATCCAGGAATCTAGAAGTGTCATTGTACATTGCCTTGACAATTTCTGGCTCATATTTGATCTAGAATCCACTCTCAAAGGCCTCAATGACATGTTATTTTCCATTTTCCTTCTTCCTCGGGGATATGTCTAAATTTTCCAAGTAGATACGACATTATTTCAAAGACAAAATTAAGTGATATAATCATTATGATCAGATATGTGTGAAAAAATTAAGCCAATTGAAATAACCACTAGTGAAGTACTTGAGGATTCACTTGAGCTAATGCTAGGTGGAATATCATCATCTAAATATGAGAGTATAATAGTGGGCATTTTGGATGTCTAAGTATTAGTGAAAGTATATGAGAAAACTAAAAAATCTTGTGTGAAGTGTGCCGATGTGTGAGTATAGAGACCATAGAATATTGTGTGAAGTCCTCTGGTGTAAACTGGAGAACTTCATGGGAAGTGTGATGGTGTCACCACCATAGTTTGTCGAAAGTATTTTTGTTTACACTGAAGGTACTAGAGTTAAGTACTCCTAGCGACTCAAAAAGGTTTAAGTTAATTCCTAGAGAGAGATAAGAGTGCATAGGGAATACCTGGCACTTGAAGAACATGTGAATGATGACAACAATTTGGGGGATGAGGAGGCTTTGGTATTGGTTTTTCGTCGCTCAATGGTCTATTTTTCTTCATGGGTGTGTTGGAGTTACTTCAACACACACCTAGGATTTATTTTTACTAAGGTTTTTCCTTGTTTATTAGTCATAATTAGTCATTATACAGTCTCCTATATTTTAGGGGAGAATATTCTCTTTCAGTTGATGCTTCGGTTTGACTAGTTGAGTTGAGTTTAGATGCTACATTGGTTTTGTCACCATGCAACATTGGGATCATCACCATGTTAATGCACAATTTATTTGGGATCATCACCAGACTGACGCATTACCCTTGATTTCCCGAGTTAACTCCTCGCTACTCTCTGTTCAGTTAGTTAACTGAAGACTAGTTGACTAGTTAACTCAACTAGGTGGCAGTTCACTCCTGTAATTTCCTGAGAGACTAGACTAGGTGGCAGTTTACTCCCGTAATTGTTGGTGTCTATCCAAATCACTCTAGACCACCACTATGGTTCATTATTTATTCATGTATCCTATATATGTTGTAAATTATTCACTCTTTGAGTGTGGAATACAATTAATGAGAATTCTTCCATTCTTTCTCTCCTTCTTCTTCTTTCTCAAATTCTCTCTACAAATGTGTGTGGTATTTTCTATCTATATATATTCTGTGCAGGTTCAACACATTTACAGGGTGCTCAATGAAAAATAGTTAATAATTGAAGGGTGAGTTCCCCTTTTATAACTTTGAGTGCCATAAATATGGTCATACAAGAAAATAGTTTGCATCAAAGGGGTTCATGGGAAGTCCTACGATATACACCAGAGGAAATTGTATCAAAGTATCTAATGTATAATAAATAAATTAATAGAAAGTGTAGTGGTGGTCGTGGAGGAGAAAATGGGAACTTCTCTAGTTTGATCAAAATATTTTATATGAAATTCTTCGGTCAAACTGGAGGATTTTGTGGGAAGTATTGTTGTTGGAAGTTTTATCATTTTGACAATGTTTATGGGAAGTATTTTGGTGGTTACCATAATAGTTGGAGGGAACTCCTCCGATATAAACCAGAAGAGTTTATGGGAACTCCTCTAGTGTATACCAGAGGATTTTGTACTAACTTCCCCTAAAATAAATAACTCATCTTCCTCAAGCAGCTTAATTTTTGTTTTTAAGAGAAAAACAAAAAATGCAATCTCAACCCAGCCCAAACAATAAAAGTAGGTTGTTTATGGAAAGTGATCTCTTAGAACCATGATCAAAATTAAGGAAGGTTATGTTGGATTAATGAGAGGGGGGGTGAATTAGTAATAGAGTAGTTCAATACCTTTTAACCACAATATGCAAGTGTTATATCACTGTAGCATTATCATCCAATAGTTGCAGAGTAAATAAACAATGAACAGATGAATAATCATACACATACACATTACACCAGTGTTTTTACGTGGAAACCCAAAGTGAGAGAAAACAACATAATTATTTTTCTTATATGTATTTAAGAATTAAATTCATTGGAAGCACCAACTTCCTTTGTTTTCCAGCTGCAACTAGAAGGAGGCTCGAACCCCCTAATTTATCAGGCTACAACCTAAGGGAAGCTCCAACTCCCCAATTCTCTGGATACAACCAAAAGGAGGCTACGAACCACTATGTTCTCCGGCTACAACCACCTGTCCTTTCCCTGTCCAACCGTCCTGATGTAGAAATGGAATGATGGAACCATTGTCACACTATCATTGTGAGATATATTGTTGTAAATCTGTACCAATCAACTGAACCATGCATCAACGATGCATCAACCTATACCTCAACCTGTAATCAACCTGGACCATAAACAACTGCATCAACCATGCACCAACCTGTAATCAAATTGTACCATACAAAAGTGCATCAACCATGCAACAACCTGTACCTCAACCTGTACCATAAAAAAATTCATCAACCATGCACCAACCTATACCTCAACCTGTAATCAACCTATACCATAAACAAGTGCATCAAGCATGCACCAACCTGTATCATAAATTGTTGCATCAACCATGTACCAAACAACCTATAATCATAACACAACACAA
>ML779475.1:615379-636403 GCA_009831015.1 Picea engelmannii | reverse complement strand
CTATACACCTCATGTATGTGCCAACTCATCAACTACTTGTCTCAACCATGTACCCAACATGTACCTCAACCAAAATCCCTCATCAATTTCATCATCCAAATCTGATTTGTAACTCTGTAATATACCTGGTGTATATGATCACACACCTGCAAACCTTCCTTAACTTTAACAACAAGAGACTAGATTTTTCATCAAACTTTACTTTAGTCTCACATGACTAGTTTTGGATTAGTCAATAACCCTAACTTGAAATAATCATAACTATGTACCTGTAATGAATAAATATATGAAAATGGTACACAATTTTCTTCAGTGTGTTTTATGCAATACATCCAGGTGTCACTACTTGGAACCTCTCAGAAAAGGTGTTATATCAAAAATGGCATACCTTGTTGGATTCTGGCTTATTGTAGAGAGAAAACTTGTAGAGCATGCCACACAGAATATTTGTTGTATGGGCCTAAAAATTTGTATCATAGTTACTTGGATATGTTTCCTCAATTTCCTCCCAATTTCATGGTCTGAATCATTCTAGAAAAATAGTTATTGAAAAAATGGTGATATGACCTGTAAATAACATACCTTAGAAAGCATCATCAAAAGAATTTATCCTCCCTTGAATTTCGGCCTTCTTGACTTCACCTTCCATCTTAAATTCGTCTTAGATATAGTTTGGTTACCTCAGTCACCTATAGATATTCAATATTCTCAAGTGTAATTAAAATGAGAGAGCCTTGCCTCTTATTTATACTTTCATGTAGCTTCCTCAAGGGGTTACCTTTTAACCATCTTAACCCACTTTTCTTATTTTAGGGTTAACCCACTTCTAATTTCTCCATTAACTTTGTTATTTAAAACATTATTTTGTATTCCATTTGACTTATAGTAAACTCATCACTTCATTTTATTGTTTACCTTCTAAAATCTCTTAAACCACTTTGACTACTTTGACCTTTTGGGGCTACTAGATGACTCATGAGGGTTCTCCAACTTCACATAGCCATAAATCTCTAACCGCGATGAGTTATGTGACGTTAAACATACAAATGGAAATGGAATGATATGTACTATCCATATAGAATAGTATTTCTTGAAAATATATCAAAACACATACCATTATCCATCAAACAAACTTGGGTCCATTACCCAAACCTGGGTTCCCCAACTTCTCATGGCCATAACTCTCTAACTGTGAGGAGTTATGTGACGTTCCACATACCACTGGAAATAGAATGACATGCAATATCCATATAGAATAGTATTACATTCAAATATATTAAAACACATACAATTATACATGAAACAAACTTAAGTCCATTACCCAAACCTTTGTGCTACCGGAATTTGCTACCAGACTTTCTCCAAGGGTTGACATCAATCAATAAGGGTTGAATTCAATCTACAATATCACTCTCCAATGGTTGAAATCAATGAAAACCAACAATCCATACCAATTGTCCATCAACCTAAGCCAACTTTCTGAAAATATCCCCCTTTGGCATTGATGGCAACACCAACATTGATGGAAACACTTAATCATCATAACATTCATGCTTATACTCCTCATCAATGTTTCTATCTCTCCCCATTTGACATTAATGGAAAAGGGTATCTCCCTTTGGGGCTACTCCCCCTGACTAGACATTCCTTGGGGATGCTCCCCCTATCTACATGCCTTTGATTTTTCTTTTTGTTTATAAGCCTCTGATTACTCTCTCTCCCTTAATATGAATAATATCTCCCCCTTTGACAAAGGGTATCACTCTGAAGTCATATCGCTAATTCGTCCCTTGTGACAATTGCTCCCCTTGGAAACATGCCTCTATTTTATCTCTCCAAGCATTTACCTTTGCATCTGATAAACCTCTTCCCTTTGTCATCAATGGAAAGGGTATCTTTCCATCTGGGGATGCTCCCCCTAACAAAACTCTTCCTGAAATTGATCTCCCAACTTGAATTTTCCTATTTAAGGTTCTTCCTCATGTACATCTAAGACATATAAGATAAGCATTCAAAATCATTCATTTTGGAGTAGAGATTACTCCTCGTCTCTGGAAAAGATACTCAAAGGATTCCTGTGGAAGCGATTTTGTAAAGATGTCTTCCACTTGTTCTTTTGTGCCCACATATTCAACTTTGATGTTCTTCTTTGCAACCTGTTCCTATAGAAATTGATACTTTATTGGAATGTGCTTCATCTTGGAGTGCATCACTGGGTTCTTTGAGATACTGATGGCACTTGTATTATCAAAATATATTGGAATGGGATCATCATACTCAACCTGTATATCTGTCAGAGTTTGTTTCATCCATAGAACCTATGTACAACATGTTGTTTCTGCAATATACTCTTCCTCAGCTGTATATAATGATAAAGATGATTGTTTCTTTCTTAGCCATGATACTAAACACTCACCCAAGTAGAACGTTTCTCAACTGGTGCTTTGTCGGTCATCAATGCAACCTGCCCAATCTGCATTTGTGTAGGCAATAAGTGATAAATCCTTTCCTTTTGGATACCATAATCCAAACTCTTATGTTCCTTTGAGATATCTGAAAATACTCTTTACTGCTAAGACATGTGATTCCTTTGGTGTTGCTTGAAATCTTGCCACCTATCCAACTTTCTGCATTACATATGGTTTGGATGCTATCACATATAGTAAGCTACTAATCATTGACCTGTATTTCCTCTGGTCTGTAGCCTTTGAATCATCATCTTTTCAACTTGTAATTGGTTTTCATAGGAGTGGTAAATGGTTTACACTCTTCCATTCCTAACTTTATCATTTCTTTGATATACTTAGTTTGAGAAATAAAAATTCCATGGTTGCTTTGACGTATTTGAAGACCTAGAAAGAAGGATAGTTCTCTGAGTAATGAAATTTCAAATTCATTATGCATGTCCTTGGGAAATTTCTGGCTTAACCTGTCATTAATACTTCCAAAAACAATATCATCAACATAAATTTCAATTAATAAAATACTACCTTGAGTTACCTTGATGTAGAGTTTGTTGTCTGCACTTCCTTTCCATGTCTCGTAGGGAGTTTTGTCATTGTTGTTTCTGAGCATTACTATGTTTACTCAAACTCTCCAATATTCTCATAGAATGGTTCTCTGGTTTGTCTAAGTGATCCAAAAAGAATCCAGAGAAGGATAAGAACAACCTAGAATGCGTAGAGGCAACTTAGGATGCTCAAAATGGCTTCAGTAGATAGCAAAAGGGAAACAATTGAATTTTCCCAAAACTAAGTTAAAATGGAATGATCGTGAAGAGCGTGTCACAATATTTCTAACAACAGAAACGAATCATCAAACGGAGTTACAGATCAAAACTTATAAGCGATCAAAGTTCAGGTCAAACTTGGTCCAAAGTCAAAAGGGAAAGGTGACACGTGGTACCACTGCAAGGGTGACACGTGGAACGTCCTACAATTGAGTTGGCATGGGATGACATGGCAAGGTTGTACATATTAATGGTAGACACGTGGGCAAATTAAGTGATGACAAGTGTTAGTTTTATTGGGAAAATGATATGGTGCCATGTGGCCTAATCATGGGCTGCCACATGACACCCCTCAAATGGTTGGCATGAACAAATCTTTTATGACTCCATAGGAGTTGAACCCCTGATCTCCTCTTAGCCCAAAGGCCCCACATCTCTGTGCTAGCCAACCTTCCAATACATGTTCCTTGTTTATACTATGGAACATATTTTATTTAAGTTTAATAAATGTTTAATGTGGGGGAGAAAAGGGCTAGGCCTTCGGTCCAAAGTTTGGTCCCATGTTAATCCATGCAACCCTATGTATAGACTGTCGGATATGCAAAACCACCCACTATATATGACCATTCCATCATTTTAACAACTCCCGCCATATATGGTATTCCGTCGATTTTAAATAACCATTCCGCCATTCTAGTGGCTCCCCGCTAGATTTGGTAGAGCACGCCAAAACTGTTATAAAAATGTGTTAAAAAGGGGAGGCCCATGGGATTAGATCCCAAGACCTTCGCCTAACCAATTTCTAAATACAACTATGCCAACCATTGCGCCCAACCTCCTCTTTATTGCATATCCGACAATCTTTGGTATAAAAAGGGGGATTCGACCAGAGTTTGGGATAGAGCATGAGAGGCATACCAAGAGCATCCATACGATACATATTTTTTCATAGTTTTCAAGGGTGTGCATGGATTTTGAGATCTTCCCAGTCATTTATTTCAGGAGCAGTGGCACACAAACCGAGGTAGGGGTGCCTCTTGGGACGAAAAGTGTCAGACTCACATCGAGGCATGGAGACAGTCATTTTTAGGTAAAACGATGCCACAAACACAGTGGTGGTGTTAGTTTTATTATCTGAGAAAAGGTTTTGTATCTTAACTCTAGAATGAGGTATACATATGTATTTTACCCAATTATTTTGTGGAGTTAATAAAAATGCCTACCCATTTGAGAGCAGGACCCAGAGATGTAGTCCACCAGGGAAGAACTCCGTTATCAATTTTTTTTGTTCATATTTCATGAATATGTCTCTTTCCTTTTGAGGTTTTCCTTATTTACGGTTTACTTTAGTTTTTCTCATTTTATACAATTCTTTAATAAGTCACTGAACAAAAATATCCCGGATCATGTTGGTATTAGAGCAGTCGTCTTTGACTTGAATTGTTGAGTATGAATGCTTACTAGGGCCAAGCATAAGTAGGGTGAAGGAAATATTAAGACATTCGATACCAAATTTGGTCATGCATCCCGAAGGAAGAAGATGGAAGAAGAGGATAAGCGTGATGAACATGAGAAAAAATTTCACATGGTCTTTTATCGCATGTCCTAAATGGTCGAACAAATGTATGGAGATTACGAGAAGAGGATGAAGAGGAAAGGGAAGAAAAAGGAAGCACCACAACATGATGATGCTTCGGTAAACCAAGGGGTTGGAGGAGATCCTCCTAAGCCTCAATCTTCACCTTCAAGTTCTAGTTCTTCTTCCTCTGAGCATTCTCATCAGTCTCATCATTCTAGCCATATAGCCTCTTTTAAGAAACCATTATTAAAGCTTGATGTAAATTTTTCTTTACCTATGTTTAATGGAGATGCTAATCCTGAAAAGCTAGATAATTGGATCTGACAGGTTAAATTATATTGTCGTGTTCAACATATTGACAAAGAGGAAATTAAAGTGAAATTGGCCTCTCTTCGGTTGGAAGGCACTACTCTTGTATGGTGGGAGAGAAAGATACATGACATAAGTAAGTGTGGTAATCTTCTTTCCTCATGGTCAAAATTTAAATCAGAGATAAGGAAGCAGTTCTATCCATTAGGGCATTTACATAAAGCAATGATGGAATGGAAAACTTTGAGGAAGAGTAAAGGTCAGACTGTACAAAGTTTCACAGAGGAATTTAGGAAGAAATCACTTGCACTAAACATTGCTTTAGATTCCTATGAAATGTTAATGAAGTATATTGGAGCAATTCACAGTTATATTCATCATACTTTACTATTGTTTAACCCCACTAGTCTTGACGAAGTTTGTGTGCAAGCCACTCACATTGAAAACACGGGTAAGAATGGACAGGAGGAAAATCCATTCAAGCACTCTAAAAACCATTTCGATGGAAAAGGAAATGGGAAGGACAAGAGGATAGCTGCAACAAAGAAGGAAAAAGGAAAACCCTCTTGCAGCCATTGCGAGAAACCTGGCCATGATAACGAACATTGTTGGAAACTACATCCAGAGTTAAGGCCAAAGAAGTTTGGAGGCAAGGGGAAGCCAAAGACCATTTCTACAGTGAAACATGACCTTGGCTTTGATTCAGGTGATGAAGAAAGAATCACAATAGTTGGGATGCAAGGTAAAGATTCATTTTATGCATGTTCAAGTTCTTTAAATGAATCACATGATGATGACAAAAGGAGAAGTGCACTATTCCACATAAGAGTTGTATCGAAACATATGAAGATAGACACATTATTTGATCCGGGTTCCCAAGTCAATTTAATATCATAGACACTTGTTAAGAAATTGGGATTAACCACAAGACCTCACCATAAAACTTACCCTCTTGGTTGGGTATCTGATAAAGAAACGTTAAATGTCACTAAGCAGTGTAGGTTGAGGTTTTCTATTGCTTCTAAGATGATACATGAAGTGGATCTAGATGTGGTTCCTTTGGATGTCTGTGGTATTGTATTAGGGAGTCCCTATCTGTATGATAGACAAGATATCTTCTTTCGAAAGAAAAACAAACACCATCTTGCAAAATATGGAGTGAAATACATCATTAGAGCTCACAACATAAAGGAAAAATAAACACTTGTTAGTTCAAGCCAAGTAAAAAGAGTTATAAACACTAACAAGAATCTTGTACTCATGATTGTAAAGGGGGAATGCCATGATAGGTCTGATTTTGTTAATGTTCTTGATCCTTTACATAAGAATGAATTGCTTGAGATGAGACATGTCTTTCAGTGGTAAGGCATCCAATAGAATACCTTTGACACTTCAAAGATCAACATTGTGCCAATGCTCGCCTTACCTGAAATTCAACAACCATACAAGTTTGAGACTGGTTCCAGTACCAATGTCATAAGGAAAAACATGCTTTTTGGATCTCCTACTGTTACATCTATTATTTTGAAGAATATTTCCTTAGCTCATAATGATGGATGGGATACTATTGATGAAATATTCAAAGATGTATGTGGGATCTTCCAGGGTTTGCAGGTGAAGAAGTTTTGTTCATAGGACAACTTACTCAACCATTTGAGTAAACATCGCTTTCCTTCCTACAAGGAAGTGTATGTAACTGGAAAATATTTTTTTTCATTTGTACTTGGGAATTGTAATGTATTGATAGGGATGGCATTTTCCTCGAAGTAAAATATTTGTAACCACTATTGTAAAGGAACGTGTGTTGTACTTTTGTAAGCCCACTATTGAAAGGCTAGGCTTGTACACACCACTTCCTATTTCCTCTTATCCTTGGGAAAGTTTTTCAGTGGATTTTGTAAGGGGATTACCCATGTTTAGTATGAGTCATGTCTACTTAGGTGTAGCAGTGGATAGGATGTGTGAAAAGCAAGCTACTCTTTTGTTATCCCAATATGTAAGGGCCCATTTCGGGTTGTCCATGTTCATTATCTCCGATCGAGAGTCTCAATTGTTAGGAGAATATTGGATGAATTTGTGGCAATTCATGGACACCATGATGGGGAGGAGCATTGCTTTCCATCCATGTGTTGACAAAATAACATAGGTGGTAAACAATACGGTGGTCCAATTACTTCAAGGATATTGCAGCCATCATCCTAGGTCATGGGAAGATCAATTACTGTATGTCCAGTCTATGTATAATCAATTCATGTATTCTTTCACTCGGGATTCACCAGTTGAGAACAGTCAAAGAGAAGATGGAGGAATATGTCATCCTAGATTGAATACTGAGGACTTCATGCCAAAATGACATTACTTATCTTCGAGTATGCCTAAAGGGTACACAGTCTAACAAGGTATGGTGGATCGAGAAGGAAAGAGTGAGGGAGAAATCTCCTCTTACTAGATGATTGATGAAAGCTTTTGGTGGTCCTAAAATCTCTCATTGGGAAGGCGTGATCCAAAAAGAATCCATAGAGGGATAAGAACAACCCAAAATGCGTAGAGGCAACACAGGACGCTCAGAATGGATTCAGTAGACAACAAAAGGGAAAACATTCAAATTTACCAAAACTTAGTCAAAATGGCATGATCGCGAAGAGAACGTCACAAGATTTCTAATGATGCAAATGGCTCATCAAATGAAGTTACAGATAAAAAGTTATAAGAGGTCAAAGTTTAGGTCAAACTTGGTCAAAAGTCAAAAGGGAAATGTGACACGTGGCACCACTGCAAGGGTGACATGTGGCATGCACGTACAGTTGAGTTGGCATGGGATGACATGGCAAGATTCTACATATTTATGGCAGACATGTGGGCGAATTAAGTGATGAAAAGTGTCAGTTTTATTAGGAAAATGATATGGTGCCACATGGCCCAGTCATGGGTTTCCATGTGGCACCCGTCCAATGGTTTGCATGACCAAATTTTTTATGACTCCATAGGAGTTGAACCCTTGACCTTCTCTTACCCCAAAGGCCCCACATCTCTGCACTAGCCAACCTTCCAATACATGTTCCTTTTTTATACTATGGAACAAATTTTATTTAAGTTTAATAAATGTTTCATGTGGGGTATAAAAGGGCTAGGCCTTTGGCCCAACCCTTGGTCCCATGTTAATCTAGGAGACCCTTTGTATAGAACACTGGACATGCCAAAAAACCCACTATGGGCCTAATGGTTAAGAACATGTGTTTCCTCTTAAGAGGTCACAAGTTCAAATCCATATGGGGGTAGGGTATCTATACCTCCATAGACTTTACCAGTCAAATTGTTGGGCAGAGGGGGGTCCCTTGTCCCACAAACAAAGGGGTCTCATACACCAATTTGGTGTGGCTTGTGTGTGACCTTAAAAATTAGATTATTATTATTATTATTATATAACCATTCCATTGTTTTAACAACTCCCACCATATATGGTATTCCACCGATTTTAAATAACCATTCCACCATTCTAGTGGTCGCCCGCCAGATTTAGCAAGGAGTGCCAAAATTGTTATAACAATGTCTTAAAAAGGGGAGGCCCATGGGATTCAACCCCAGGACCTCCGCCTAACCAAGTTCTAAATATAGCTATGCCAACCAATGCTTCCAACCTCCTCTTTATTGCATAACCGCCAAATGTTGGTATAAGAAGGTGAACTCGGCCAGAGCATGAGAGGAAGACCAAGTGAATCCATACATTATGGATTTTTTCACAGTTTTCGAGACTGGGCACGGATTTTGAAATCTATCTAGTCATTTATTGCAGGAGCACTAGCACGCAAACTAAGGTAGAGGTGCCTCTTGGGCCGAAAAGTGTCTGACTCAGATCGAGGCATGGATACAATCATTTTTAGGTAAAACGACGCCACAAACACAATGGTGGTGTTAGTTTTATGATCTGAGAAAATATTTTGTATCTTAACTCCAGAATGAGGTATACTTATGTATTTTTCCCAATTCTTTTGTGGAGTTAATAAAAAGACCTACCCATTTGAGAGCAGGACCCATAGACGTAGTCCACCAGGGACAAACTCCGTTATCAATTTTTTTTGTTCGTATTACATGCTTATGTCTCTTTCCTTTTGAGATTTTCCTTCTTTATGGTGTACTTTAGTTTATGCTCATTTTATACAATTCTTTAATAAGTCACGAGATGAAAAGATCCCAGATCATGTTGGTATCAGAGAAATTGTCTTTGACTTGAATTGTTGAGTATGAATGCTTAATAGGGCCAAGCATAAGAAGGGTGAAAGAACTCTTAATAAGTTCAATCCTAAAGTTGGTTGTGTAACCTGAATGAAGAATATGGCAGAAGAGGACAAGCATGATGAATAGGAGAAAAACTTTCACATGGTATTTTATCGCATGTCAGAAATGGTCGAACGAATGTATGGAGATTACGAGAAGAGGATGAAGAAGAAAGAGAAGAAAAAGGAAGCACCACAAGATGATGATTCTTTGGTAAACCAAGGGGCTGGAGGAGATCCTCCTGAACCTCCATCTTCAACTTCAAGTTCTAGTTCTTCTTCCTTTGAGCATTCTCATCACTCTCATAACTCTAGCCATAAAGCCTCTTTTAAGAAACCATTATTAAATCTTGATGTAAAATTTGATTTACTTATGTTTAATGGAGATGATAATCCTGAAAATCTAGATAATTGGATCTGACAAGTTGAAGTGTATTGTTTTGTTCAACATATTGACGAAGAGGAAGTTAAAGTGCAACTGGATTCTCTTCGGTTGGAAGGCACTTCTCTTGAATGGTGGGAGTGCAAGCTACAAGACAAAAGTAAGTGTGGTAATCTTATTTCCTCATGGTCGGAATTTAAATCAGAGATAAGGAAGAGGTTCTATCCATTAGGGTACTTACATAAAACAATGATTGAATTAAAAAATTTGAGGAAGAGTAAAGATAAGACTGTACATAATTTCACAAAGGAATTTAGGAAGGAAGTAGTTGCACTAAACACTCCTTTAGATTCCTATGAAACATTAATGAAGTATATTGGCACACTTCACAGTTATATTCGTCATACTTTACTATTTTTTAACCCCACTAGTATTGACAAAGTTTGTGTGCAAGCCACTCACCTTGAAAACATGGGTAAGAATGGACAGGAGGAAAATCAATTCAAGCACTCTCACAGCCAAGAAGGAGAAAGGAAAACCCTCTTGCAACCATTGTGAGACAAATGATCATGATAGAGAACATTGTTGTAAACTACATCCAGAGTTAAGGCCAAAGTAGTTTGGAGGCAAGGGGATGCCAAAGACCATTGCTACAGTGAAACATGATCTTGGCTCCGATTCAGGTGACGAAGAAAGGATCACGGTAGTTGGGATGCAAGGTAGTGATTCCTTTTATGCATGTTCAATTTCTTTAAATGAATCACATGATGATGATAAAAGGATAAGTGCATGATTCCACATATGAGTTGTATCGAAACATACAAAGATAGACACATTATTTGATCTGGGTTCCCAAGTCAATTTAATATTAGAGACACTTGTTAAAAAAATGGGATTAACTAAAATACCTCACCATAAACCTTACCCTGTCGGTTGGGTATCCGATAAAGCAATGTTAAATGTCACTAATTAGTGCATGCTGAGGTTTGATATTGCTTCTAAGATGATAGATGAAGTGGATCTAGATTTGGTTCCTTTGGATGTCTGTGGTATTGTATTAGGGAGTCCCTATTTGTATGATAGACAAGCTATCTTCTTTTGAAAGGAAAAAAATACCATCTTACAAAATATGGAGTGGAATACATCATAAAGGACAAATCAACACTTGTTAGTTCAATCCAAGTAAAAAGAGTTATAAACACTAACAAGAATATTGTACTCATGATTGTAAAGTGGGAATGCCATGATAGGTCTGGTGTTGTTAATGTTATTGATCCTTTACATAAGAATGAATTTCTTCAGATGATACATGTCTTTCAGTGGGAAGGCAATTGTTTGACCTCGACCAATGTTTGGAGAACCTTGGTCATGGTTGACCATTTTTGGGACTTCGACAGGCTGGTCGAAGGAAAAGCGCAAGTCGAAGCGAAGATAGTGGGATCTTGATCCCTTTTTAGGGTAGTTTTGGGAGTAGGGTTTATGTAACAGGTATGGGATGTCGTCCCACGGGTTTACCCATGTTTAGGCCCATTTTGTAATGTATAAATAGAAACCTAGGCGATGTAAGAAGGAGCCAGTGTGCTAAGTGAAGAGACCTAGTAGAATCAACTTAGTGTGGGGCTAGAGGATTTGTTCATACTATGTGTTAAGACTTGCAGAGCTAAGTGCAGGTGATTGTAAGAAGGAATTGTGCTTAAACCTAGCTCAGGGAAGGAGGATCTGGTGAGGTGTGCACAGATATCTTGTCCTATGAGGAGTGGGTTCCTGTGGCTCTTTGCTTGTAGAAGATTGACAAAATATAATAGAAGAAGAGAAGAGTTGGTGGACATAGCCCCGACGTAGCCCCACACTAGGTTGAACCACGCATATCCTGTGTTATGGTTTCTTTGTGCAGTATGGTTGTTATATTGTTCATATTATTTAATATTAGTGCATTAATGAATGTTTATATGAATTTGGTATCATAGATTAAGTGCTTAATAATGTGAATGAATGCTAAATACAATCTCTTTCCATATGGTAAGTGCTTAGATGTGTTAGATCCGATTACTGCTTTGTTCTATAATTAGGGCTTGAATTTGCGATGTGAATAAGGTTTAAATAATAATGAATTCTAACTACTAAGTGCTTTGTTAGAGTGGTGTAATCATAGATCTGTGTCCCAGCTAGGTTGCAGACATTTGAGTCCTGCAACCACCCCTGCCTCTACCTTGGGTGAGACTTCAACTGCTTCGCAGGTGTTTCCAAAAGGGTCAGTAGTTAGGGTTTTGTTGGTGCGTTGCTGAAGCGATGAACCCTAGGTCTGCCCCTGTGCCAACAAATGGTTCCATTTTCGGGACCTAAAACTGTGATTGTTGGGAATTGAAGAAAATAAAGCTATGTACGTAGATTTTCTTCTTTAGTGCGCAATATTCTACTTGACCTGCGAAGCTCTATGTTAAGAAGAGAAGTTCGATATGAAGAAAAGAGGTAATACCTTGAAGCTTTGTGCTCTGAGAAAGGTAAAATAAGTGAAATTTTTTATTTCGAAAGAATGGATCTAGGTATGTTTAATAGATTTGGTCCTAATCTAAAAACTAGGGTACAACCAAAAGAAAGAAGATTTTATATGAATATATCTGATAAAAATAACGAAAGATATATTATTCCTATGCATAGAAAGAATGTTTGGACTAAAAAATGGATGCAGGATCCTAGAAAGAATTTTTTCCAGGTTAGTTACTGTGATCCCAGTGCGTAGTACGAGAAAGTTTGGGGATAATTTAAAAGAAAGAGAGGATTAAATATTTGCTATAGTTGCAGAAGACCGAGACATCTTGCTAAGGAATTCCCTGGTAGAGGTCCTAGTTGTCTTTTCTATAAAGCTATGGACCATGAAGTTTTGGATTGCCCTATAATGATTACAAAAGTTGAAAATATGAATATGAGACAAGAAAACTATGAGACAAGCCAAGAAACTAAGGATATAATAGAACCCCAAAAATAATCAGAGACTGTATTAATACAGATGAAATAAACCCTGAACGATCACATAGATATCAATTTATCAAAGGTATTAAAAGAGAAAGAGTACATAGAAACAAGAATAGGAGACTTTGAGATAGACTGTGTCCTAGATGAGGAAACACAAGTGAATATCATGACAGAAAGAACTTGGGAAATTTTTGGAAAGCCTACCATGGTTCCTTCATTAGGAGGAATAGGATTATTTAGAAGAAAGATGATAACCCTATGTGGAAGACTTACCCAGACATCTATGAGTGCTCATGGCACTTAGAAAGAAGACAAATTTGAGATCATTAAGTTTGTTGAGAATAACGCCCCATTTGCTATCTTGCTAGGAAAAACTTGGATTGAGAAAGATCAGATACGAAAGAAACATGAAAAGGAGGATCTATAACATAAAAAGAAAGACCTAAGATATTTCATGGCTAGGAGAATAACGCACTTACTGGAAGAACAAGAGAACCAGTCGAAGCTACTAAGGACCAAAGATCTAGACGTCGAAGTT
Organism: Picea engelmannii; assembly: GCA_009831015.1. Taxonomy (NCBI): domain Eukaryota; kingdom Viridiplantae; phylum Streptophyta; class Pinopsida; order Pinales; family Pinaceae; genus Picea; species Picea engelmannii. The sequence goes on along the minus strand of ML779475.1, from coordinate 623,119 downwards.
GAAAGGACACAGGAAGACTGGAGACACATGTATGTATAAGAGAGTAGAGCACCTACCCCAAAAAGAGAAGAAGTATTACCCTTGAACCCTATGAAAGACCCTCTATAGTGTGAAGTTATCATGCCAAGAGGAGATAAGAACGATAATGGAAAGAGAAAACCAGTGATTCAAATCATAGGAAAGAAGGCCAGAAAGCTCAGTAAGAAGAGAGAAAATTTAGAAACATTGCAAGAAGTTCCAGAGAAGACTTTGTAGAAGGAAGGTTTCCATAAATTGAACTTCGTCAGAATATCAATACAACACATATTGGCACTTCTCCATGATGGAGCAATATGACCGTTGGAGGCATTATGACTGTTAAAACGATGCTCTAGAATGGCTAGAAATACAATTATTGCCAGAACGTTCGCCCCTGGACCGTTGAGACCTCGCCATAAGGGATGGAATAGCATTGATTGAGGCATGCCTACTCATTGATAGATTCCGTTATGACGTTGTATATTTATCCCGTTGAGCGTTGCACCAAGAACACTTTTTCCAATTGTGATTATCCAAGCCCACAAAGAACTAGTTTATTTCGCACAGTGATCATTGATATCTCACCATCCATTCTATTACATTGAGTAGTTCATCGAACTGAGATATCAGATCTCCAGTGTGCATGTCGGATGAAATTAACACATCAGAAAAAGAAGTTGAAGAGATCCTAATAGACCTCATGGCCGAGAAGGTGATGTCCGCAGGCATCCAAGCCCCATCGACGAGAGGAGTGCAAGCATCCTCGTCAACTTCTCATAGATCTAGACCATCCCGAGATGCAACCAAGAAAAGAAAAAAGCATCATGATGACTTGGCGAATGCGAAGCTAATCCCATCCATCCTACCTAACTACATCCCATGCCTGGCCAGTGTGGTGAGTCATGACAATGTCCCAAGGGACTTCGACTACACAGTCATCACTACATACCTCCCCAAGGGAATACAAGCAGTCAGACCGCAGTTGGAGAGGATTCCAACCTTGAATATCAGTGACTATAACCTAGGAGACCGCAAGAGATATGGCATGCTCACACCTCACAAATATTTTACCAAGAACAAGGGGAAGAATTCGAATATCATCCCCCAGTCGTGGACTATGGACATCGTGAGGTCCACTATCTTGAATGTGATGAAGATACCACACTTCAAAAGACAACAGGAGGTTAACGCATGCGTTAATATCCTACTATCATGCTTCCATGGTGTTTATATATGGTTGGACATGCGTATCACCATTTATTCGACGTTGATCCATAGGATCACCAGATTGAGCATGCAAGAACCACACCCATAAGAATTTTATGTAGGGAAGGTTGCAGATCGCGCTCTAGCGCAAAAGATTAAAGACACGTATTTATATGTTGAGAATGGGAAGTGAGGCTACAAGGTAGCCTCCATCCATAATGGTGCAATGCACCTAGCCCACCAATTGATCGTTGGTAAGCTAGTAAGGAAAAACAGACCCACACAGGTCACGGGGTTCATTGTTAACCTTGCAGGAAAATGTGTGGAAGGATTAAAAATGAACTGGGCAAGTTACCTCATCAACCAGTTAGAACAGGACTGTCGCGAAGCTCAAGATCAGGGTTATGAATTCCATTTTAGTTGCCTACTAATCCTCATCGCATTCATTTCTTGGGAAATGATGGAAGGAGCAACCTTCCCTGACATTGAGTTGTTCGAGCCACTAGCTGCGAAGTTCACCATGCTCTGGTATTCGAGCGATATGGGGAAAAAATAGCAGTCGAACGCGGTGTTCCATACCTACTGCCTCTAGTTAATGAGGGCTATTGAGTCTTTCCCTCGTATGATGCCGAACACCTTGGATAGGTTCAGACTAGTTGTGAAGTTCCACGCAGATAGGCATTTTATATATATTACTGTGCATAGAGACGAGCATAAAGAATAACTTCATTCCTATTACAAGCTCACCGAGGAGGACATGGAGGAAATTAGCAAGGAGTGGCCTGAAGAACTCCTAGTTCTAGTTAACCATGCATAACTATCTGACCCTGACCTCATTGGAAGTCCGGTGGTTACTCACGAAGAGTATGATGCACCCAACAGTAACAGAAAGAAAAAGAAGGAATATGTACAGGAAATATGCATCACATCAGAGGAAACTGCATCAGATTCACCTAGAAGAGGAGGAGATGACAAAGTGGACAAAGAAGAGAATGAAGGGGAAGAAGATAATCAAAATCAGGGCAAAGTAACACCGCCACAAAATCCCCCAATGACACAGACACATCTAGGAAAAGAAAGGTTTCCCCAACGAAACCTACGTCGCGGAAGAAGTCCAAAGCTAGTAAGCCAAAGCTGCAGAATGTACTCAGAGTCGATGACTTCAACTTCATTATCATAGTCGTGTTAGACACCTTAGAATATATTTTGCGGAGAAATGAAGCAAAACAAGAAACCATGTATGAAGGAATTGAAGTAGAGCTGAGAGGGGTACAACAAGCCCTTCACTCTAGCCGCACAGTGTCCACTGTGCCCCCACCATTAGAAGAAATAGATTTGGGAGACTAACTTGACCAACTCTACAAAATAGCTGATGCGACCAAATCTTGCCTTCATCGTTTATAGGAAGAAAAATAATAGGCCACAGTGGCCTTGAAGCAAGCATAAGAGGAAGTCATAGAGAAATTTCGAGTTGTGCAACAAGAGAAGGACAACCTCCAAATCGATTTCGAAGAGGATAAAGTGCAAATCCAGAAAGAGAAAGAACAACTGCTCATGGAGTAGGTTCGAGTTAAAGAAGAAGTCAATAGAGAACTTCGCTCTGTGATAGGATTAGAAAAAATAGAATAAGACCGAATGGAGAGTCAAGTAGCGAAGCTTGCCTCAACCATCCAACAAATTCAACAGAGAGTAGCATAATTGGAGTTACAAGTAGTACCAAGCACTCCATAGGAAGTGCTATACCAACAAGAAGAAACTGCCCAAAGCGCAGTCCAGAGAATGAAGGAATTAGCCTTTGAATGTAAACAACTTAGCAGTCAAAGTGCATAGAATTATGAGTGCCTTACTCGGGACCATAAACTAAAGATGATAGAATCGTAGATCCAGGAAGCAAAGAAAAAATAGTAAAATCGTATTTGAATCCCTTGTCAGCGGTCGAGCGAATGAAAATATCCCAAGAACAACACATGACTCAACAACAGATCCATGCCATACAGAGAAAAGTCATGGAAGTGACTTAGAAGCTCTAGCCAGTCCAGGATGCAGCTTGCCTACTTTTTTAGGAGATTGAAGGACGAGGAGTAGAACTAGAACACGCAGTCACTGTAGTCAAACAATGATTGGAAGGACCTGTGACCGAGGTAGTTATTCAGGATTTTGTGGAGCAGGAGGCCTTAGCAAAGCAGCTCGAGCCAAGCTTGAGGTGTTTGAGGCAGATTTACCCAGAGCAGAGTGACTCGGGATGAGTCACAGGTGAGTGTTGGTGGCCTCTTGGCCCTCGACCAAGTTTTGGATAACCTTGGTCATGTTTGACCATTTTTGGGACTTCAAAATCTTGGTCGAAGGGAGAGTGCAAGTCAAAGAAGAGATCATGGGATCTCAGCCCCTTTTTAGGGAAGTTTTTGGATTAGGGTTTATGTAACGGCTATGGGATATCAGCCCATGGGTTTACCCATGTTTAGGCCGATTTTGTAATGTATAAATAGAAATCTAGGCAATGTAAGAAGGATATAGTGTGATAAGTGAAGAGACCTAGTAGAATCGACTCAGTGCGGGGCTTGAATCTTTGTGCATACTATGTGTTAAGACTTGCAGAGCTAAGTGCAAGTGATTGTAAGAAGGCTTTGTGCTCAAACCTAGCTTGGGGAAGGAGGATTTGGCGAGGTGCACGTAGATCTCTTGTCCTATGAGGAGTGGGTTCCTGTGGCTTTGTGCTTGTAGAATATTGACAAAAGATAATAGAAGAAGAGAAGAGTTGGTGGACATAGCCCCACACTGGGGTGAACCACATATATATTGTGTTATGGTTGCTTTGTGCATTATGGTTGTTATATTGTTCATATGTATTAAGCTTAGTGCAGTAATGAATGTTTAGATGAATCTGGTATGATAGATTTAGTTCTTAGTGATGTGAATGAATGCTAGATATGATCTCTTTCCATATGCTAAGTTCTTAGATGTGTTAGATTTGGTTACTGCGTTGTTTTGTAATTAGGGCTTGAATCTGCAATGTGAATAAGGGTTAAATACTAATGAATTCTAAATGCTAATTTCTTTGTTAGAGTAGTGTAATCATAGATCTGTGTCCTAGCTAGGTTTCAGACATTTGAGTCCTACAACCACCCTTGTCTCTACCTCAGGTGAGACTTCATCTTCTTCACAAGTGTTGATGAAAGGGTTGGTAGTTAGGGTTTTGTTGGTGCGATGTTGAAGCATTGAACCCTGGGTCTGCCCCTGTGCCAACAACAACCAGCAAAATACCTTCGACACTTCAAATATCGGCATTGTGCCAATGCTCGCCTTACTTGACCTTAAACAACCATAAAAGTTTGAGACCAGTTACAGTACCAATCTCATAAGGACAAACATGCTTTTTGGATCTCCTACTGTTACATCTATTATTTTGAAGAATGTTTCCTTAGCTCATAATGATGGATGGGATACTATTGATGAAATATTCAAATATGTATGTGGGATCTTCCAGGGTTTGCAGGTGAAGAAGTTTTGTTTGCAGGAAAAATTACTCCACCATTTGAATAAACCTCGCTTTCCTTCCTACAAGGAAGTGTATGTAACTGAAGAAGATTTTGTTTCATTTGTACTTTCTCATTTCAAAAATGTAATGTGTTTATAGGGATGGCATTTTCCTTGAAGGAAAATATTTGTAACCGCTATTGTAAAGGAATGTGTGTTGTACTTTTGTAAGCCCACTATTGAAAGGCCATGGCTGTACACACCACTTCCTATTTCTTCTTATCCTTGGGAACGTTTTTCAGTGGATTTTGTAAGGGGATTACCCATGTCTAGTATGAGTCATGTCTACTTAGGAGTAGTAGTGGATAGGATGTGTGACAAGCATGTTACTCTTTTGTTATCCCAGTATGTAAGGGTCCATTTTGGGTTGTCCACATTCATTATATCTGGTTGAGAGTCTCGATTATTACAGGAATATTGGAAAAACAATTGGAATCTCATGGACACCATGATAGGGAGGATCATTTCTTTCCATCCACGGGCCAAAAGAGGAATAGAGGTGGTAAACAATACGATGGTCCAGTTGCTTCAAGGATATTTCATCTGTCATCCTAGGTCATGTGATGATCAATTACTATATGTCCAGTCTATGTATAATCAATTCATGTATTCTTTCACTTAGGATTCGCCAGTTGAGACTTTCTTAGGGAAAGATGTCAGGGAGAGAGATGCAACCCACAAGTTCATTCAGGGGATTTAGTATATCAACCAAGCAGTCAAGGAGCAGATGGAGGAATATGTCATCCTATATCGAATATTGAGGAATTCATGTCAGAATGACTTTACTAATCTTTGAGTATGCCTAAAGGGTACACAATCTAGCAAGGCATGGCAGATCAAGAAGGAAATATTGAGGGAGAAATCCCCTCACTTATTAGTTGATTGATGAAATATTTTGGTGGTCCTAAAAGCTCTCAGTGGGAAGATGTGATCCAAAAAGGATCTAGAGAAGGCTAAGAACAACCCATAATGCACAGAGGCAACTCAGTATGCTCAAAATGACTTCAATAGACAACAAAAGGGAAAAAATTCAAAGTTCCAAAAACTAAGTTAAAATGGCATGATCACGAAGAGCGCTTCACAAGATTTCTAATGATGCAAATGGCTCATCAAACAGAGTTACTGATCAAAAGTTTTAAGCGGTCAAAGTTTAGGTCAAACTTGGTCAAAAGTCAAAAGGGCAAGGTCAAATGTGGCACCACTGCAAGGGTGACACATGTCACTTCCATAAAACTGATTTGGCATGGGATGACGTGGCAAGATCGTACATATTGATGATAGACACATGGGAGAATTAAGTGATGACAAGTGTCAGTTTTATTGGGCAAATGATATGGTGCCACATGGCCCAGTCATTTGCGGCCACGTGGCACCCCTCTAATGGTTGGCATGACCAAAAGTTTTATGAATCCATAGGATTCTAACCCTTGACCTCCTCTTAGCCCAAAGGCCCCACATCTCTGCACTATCCAACCTTCCAATACATGCTCCTTGTTTATACTATGGAACAAATTTTATTTTAGTTTAATAAATGTTTCATGTTGGGGAGAAAAGGGCTAGGCCTTCGGCCCAGCCCTTGGTCCCATGTTAATCCATGTGAACCTATGTATAGACTGACAGATATTCCAAACCACCCGCTATATATAACCATTCCTCCATTTTAACAACTCTCGCCATATATGGTATTCCACTGATTTTAAATAACCATTCCACCATTCTAGTGGCCGCCTACCAGATTTGGTAGGGCGCACTAAAACTATTATAAAAATGAGTTAAAAAGGGGAGGCCCATGGGATTTGACCTTGGGGCCTCCCCCTAACCAATTTCTAAATATATCTATGCCAACCAATGCGCCCAACCTCCTCTTTATTGCATAACCACCAACTTTTGGTATAAAAAGGGGGACTCGGCCAAAGTTTGGGACAGAGCACGAGAGGCAGACCAAGTGCATCCATACAATACGTATTTTTGCATATTTTTCGAGGCTGGGCATGGCTTTCTAGATCTTTCCAGTCATTTATTGAAGGAGCAGTAGCACGCAAATCGAGGTAGGGGTTCCTCTTGGGCCGAAAAGTGTCAGACTTAGATCGAGGTGTGGAGACAATCATTTTTAGGTAAAACGACACCACAAACACAGTGGTGGTGTTATTTTTCTAATCTGAGCAAATATTTTGTAGCTTAAATCTAGAATGAGATATACTTATGTTTTTTTCCCAATTTTTTTGTGGAGTTAATAAAAATACCTACCCATTTGAGAGCAGGACCCAGAGACGTAGTCCACCAGGGATGAACTCTGTTATCAGTTTTTTGTATTCATATTTCATGCTTATGTCTCTTTCCTTTTGAGATTTTCCTTCTTTATGGTGTACTTTATTTTATTCTCATTTTATACAATTCTTTAATAGTCACTAGACGAAAAGATCCCAGATCAATCAGCTACCGCATAGAATCCCCCTGTCTATTATTCATATAATATGGGAATCTCTAAGCTAGATGGCTCAGAACAATTCTTTCTCTGATGTGTATTCATCATCATCTTCATTGGTAGATTCATATTCTCTCTGAGCTCTGACTTCTTTCCTTCTGTGTGGGGATTCATCTCTCACTACAGTTCCCGAAAGTACAATCTCTTGAACCTGTTCCCTATTTACCTATCCTTCTTTTCTTTCAGTTATTTTCCAAACCTTTATGTATCCCTCATCTTTTATTTTCTGTATATATTTTTCTTCATATCATTTTATTTCCAGTCTTGCAATCTCTAGGACCTGGTCTTTGTTCACCAGTTCTTAACATTTTGAACAACCACTATCAACATACCAACCACGTGTTGATACTGAGAGGGGGGTGAATCAGTATCAAGTACAATTTAAAACCTTTTTCAACTTATACTTAACCCATTCAATTATATCCAATGAGCAATGAACAATAGTACAAGAGTTACACCAATACACCATAATACACCATGCATAATATATGAGAAAT
>ML779475.1:580033-613060 GCA_009831015.1 Picea engelmannii | reverse complement strand
TCACAATCTTCTTCTTTCTTCTTCATTTGGACATTCATTACTTCTCCTATTATTCTTTCTTCTTCGAGTAGAGTTTTCAAGGAAATGGTTTCTTCTCTTAGTTTCTCAAAGTCTTCTAATTGTTTCTTCAAGATTACAACTGTCTTTTTACAACTAACCAATTCACTTCTTAGTTTTCTACGTGTGTCTTTGAGCTTGCTATTTTCAATCTCAACATGCTTCAATTTTTTAAGATTCTCATCTTCTTTTTGAATCATTTCTACTTTATGATTTTCTTCTTCTTCATTGTCATCTCTTTCAATCCTTGGATGAGGGCATTCAAATTCAACATGTCCTACTCCTTCACAATTAAAGAAAAAGAACTGACGTCTATTTTCTTCTTTGAAATATGAGATGTTGTAATCTTCTTCAACTTCTTCTTCTTCTGCTTCTTCCCTTGGATAAAGGTCTTGTAGCTTGTCCCAAAGCTCTTATGCTGATGCACATGATCCCACCTTGGATTTCACTGAATCTGTCAATCCATCTAGGATGGTATCTATTGCTAGTTTGTTGTTCCTTTTTGTTTCCTTCTGAGCTGCAGTCTTTGGTTTCTTCAAAGCATTATATCCTAAAGTAACTGAGAACCAAACATCTTCCCCAAGAGATTTCAAGTAAGTTTCCATTCTATTTTTCCAGTTTTCAAAATTGCTTCCATCAAATGGTGGAATCCCATTTGGAATGTTGTCTTCCATTTCTGCATAGGATATTCCTTCCAGTGGTTAAACTGTACTGAAGGTAACCCTCTCTGATACCAATTGTTGATACTGAGAGGGGGGTGAATCAGTATCAAGTACAATTTAAAACCTTTTTCAACTTATACTTAAACCATTCAACTATATCCAATGAGCAATGAACAATAGTACAAGAGTTACACCAATACACCATAATACACCATGCACAATATATGAGAAATAATCAATAGTTTATTGTTCAAGGGAAGTAATGGCTTCCAAAGGTAGCTACAACTTCCAAATGTAGAGGGAGGGATAAAACTCCAAGAGGAAGATACAATCCTCCAATATCAAGAGAGAGTTGAAATCTCCATCCTTGCACCTTCCTTCCACCCAAGAATATATGATAGATAATAAAACTTTACATTAAATCATCACCATCAACCAATCATCACATAAAAGCTGATAATGCTTCCTGAGACTTCTTCAATTTCTACTATTCTTCAATTCTTGGAGTACTCTGATCCTGTAGATAATATTACTCAATGTATTCTTTGAAACTCCTCCAATTTTCACTCCTTGAATCCTCCCCAAAAAGAGGTTATAGAAAGAATGGTAGACTTTATTCAATTATAGTTTGTTCATAAGACCCAACTTGTACAACATGCCCCGCACTCAATATTTAACATCCAATTCTAAAACTCACATACAAGAAGCTAAAGTCCATAATATTTCTAATGGAAGTGGTCCCACTTCATTTGGATTCTGTATGAATAAGTTATGACTGTTTTACCCGGAACACTTGTTTATTGACTAGCTTCAGGACTGGTCACAAACCCTATCTTCCACAGAGTGTATCTCCATAATTATAGTGAATCAAGTGCTGAAATGTTTACCAGAGGTACCTTGATATGTATTATAAATACCATAATGATTTCACCATCTGAATCGTTCTAGAAAAATAGTTGTAACAAAAATAGTAAGATGACCTGAAAATAACATACCTTGGAACACATCACCAAAAGACTTCATCCTCCCTTGAAATCCGGCCTTCTTTTACTTCTTCTTCCCTCTAAAATTTGAATTGTATCAAATGAATTTATAATGATGTTTATTTATACCATTTATGTCACTTCCTTTTAACATTAGGGCCGACCTGACACTTTCTTATTTTGTAATTATTTTATGTAATTATCTTTAAGGCCTACATGTACAATTCACTTTGTCATCTTCAAAAATTCATTTCTCCTCAACCATGAGAATCCACATGATGTGCCACATACCACCAGAAACAACATGATGTATACTATCCATCCATGGGTGTTGTATATGCATTTGCATTTTCCTTCATGTCCAAATACCTTCATCAATCTTGTGGTCCAAAACCCATGACTAGGGTTGACATCAATGACAACAACCAATCTTCCAACACCATGCTTATTTTTATTAGCTTGTAGAGAAAGTGTGCATTCTTCATTGCTATACTGATTATGGTTTCTTATCCATGTTCTCTTCTGAGGCTCTTGTCTGTGACTGTTGTTGTTATGTTGTGGTTCTCTAGGAGGGGCTGACATTCTACAATGTTTGTCCATGTGTCCAAATGTTTTGCACTTGTAGCATTCCACTTCAGTGCTCAATGATTCAAACCTATTTTAGCTTCTTCTCTGTGTTTCACTAGACCTTCTTGGATAACCATTTTTTTAATGTCTTTCAAAGTTGTTTATGTTCCTGCTATTAGCTCTGCAATTTACAACTTTATGTCCAAAATTATTTCATGCATAACATAAACCAAAAAAGATAGTTTGATACCTAAGAGTTGAAGATATTCTGAAAGGAATTACTCTTATCAATCCTTCTTCTTCTTGAGGCCTATTTGTTTCTTTCGTTCATCGATTCTAAAATATGAATCTTCTTGGTGGAGGAGTGTCCTTGTAATCTTCCTTGTAGGTCTTCCTATCCCCTTGGATTGTTTTTGCAAAAAAAAATTCAAATGTTTCTTGTTCTGGTTTTTTGGAGCTTGATCCCTTTTTTCGTCTGATTGTATCCAAGTATGGACTTGTCATGATTAGGCCTTTGACTAATGAGAATGTCATCCAAAAATTTTGAGTTGTTCTGCATATTTTTTTTTTTGAAGATCCTTTCTCAATGTGACAATCTCTGCTTCCAAATTTCCAATGATCCTATCTCTTTATTATAACTATTCTTTGAGTGATTCTTCAATTCTTTTATATTCTTCTTTTTGAACCTTCAATTCCATGATGATCTTCTCTAGTTCTAGAGGGTCTTCCTTCTTGACTAGTTCTGCTCGTAGCTTCTTGTTTTTCCTCTTTTCTCTTGTTATAACTTCTATGGCAGTCAACAATTATTATCGGTAGTCAAGTTATTCCTCTTCATATTCTTCTTTGATGTCTTATTTATCATATTCTTCTACTACCATGAATAGAACTCTTTCTGTCTCACTGTCACTGACTTCATCTTCATCTGATGAGGAGATGTCTTCTTTGGTGCATAAGCTTTTCTTGAAAACTTTCTTTGTGGTTCCTTTGCCTTTATATGTTTGTTTTCTATTTGAGTAATATTCATCATTCCCCTTATTTTTATTATGAGGACATTTGTTAGCAAAATGACCAATACCATCACAATTAAAAAAAATCAATGGAAGATTACCTTTATATCTGTCATTGGTTCCCTTGTTCAATCTCTTGACAACATTGGCCATTTATTCATCATCTTCTAAGATGCCACTGCTACTGCTATGTTCTTTTTCTTTTTTCTTTCCCTTTTTCTTTGACCTTTTGGATGGTTTGAAAGTTGCTTCTTTTATATCTAGATTTTCTTGTTCAGTTCTCATTTCATATGTTGTGAAGATTCCATGTAGTTCGTCCATGATTATTGAGTCTAGATTTGCTCTTTCTTATAGTGTTTATATCTTAGGATCAAATCTGATAGGAAGATATCTTAGTACCTTTTGAACAATTACACATTATTTAATTTCTTCTCCCAATCCTATGATTTCATTTACTGTTTCATAGACTCGTAAGAAGTAAGCTACAATATTCCCATCTTCCTTCATCTTTAGTTGTTCGAACTGACCTTTGTAAGTTTGAATCTTTTCTTCTTTGACTTTTGAATCTCCTTCATAAATATTTTGAAGTTTGTACCAAATATCTTTAGCGGATTTACAATGCATAACTTTGGTGTATACCGATTCACCAAGACCATTCAGAAGTGAATTTGTGGCTTTGAAATTATATTGATCGAGTTTTAGTGCTCTTTCACTTGTTGGCAGAACTGCTGGTTCTTTGTATGCATCTACTACAGATTGCCAAATTTCAAATCTCTATGCCTGTATATATGTCTTCATCCTTCTGCTTTAGAATGCATACTTTTGTCCATCAAACTGTGGCATTCCATGTTTTTACATGTTGTTTCTCTCCATGATCTACCTTTTAGTGGTTAAACTGATTCTTGAAGGCACCTTCTCTGATACCAATTGTTGGATTACTAAGACGGGGGGTGAATCAGTAATAGAGAAATTCAATCCTTTTCAATGATAATATGCAAGTGTTATATCAATGTAGCATTATCATCCAATAGTTGCAGAGTAAATAAACAATGAACAAATGAGAAATCATACACATAAAAAATACACCGATGTTTTTACGTGGAAACCCAAAGCGGGAGAAAACCATGCAATGATTTTTCTTATATGTATTTAAGAATTAAATTCATTGGAAGCACCAACTTCCTTTGTTTTCTAGCTGGAACTGGAAGGAGGCTCCAACCCCATAATTTCTCAGGCTACAACTCGAGGGAAGCTCCAAATCCCCAATTCTATGGCTAAAACCAGAAGGAGGCTACGAACCCCTATGTTCTCTAGATACAACCAGACGGTGGCTAGAACCACCTATCCTTTCCTCGTCCAACCACCCTGAATTAGAAGTAGAATGATGGAACGACTGTCACACTATCACTGTGAGATATACTACTGTAAACCTATACCAAAGAACTAAGCCATGCATCAACCATGCATCAACTTGTACCTCAACCTTTAATCAATATGTACCATAAACAAGTGCATCAACCATGCACCAACCTTTACCAAACAACTTTTAATCAACCTGTACCATAAAAAAGTGCATCAACCATGCTCCAACTTGTACCTCAACCTGTACCATAAACAAGTGCATCAACCATGCACTAACCTGTACCTCAACCTGTAATCAACCCGTACCATAAAAAATTCCATCAACCATGCACCAACCTGCACCTCAACCTGTACCATAAACAAGTGCATCAACCATGCACTAACCTGTACTAAACAACCTGTAATCAACCTATAACAACAACCTGTCTTGTCAATATTATCAACCAAATCAGATCTACTCACCAAGATCAATCACCAAGAAAACTCTCAAAGATGTGCATCAACCAATCATAACACAACAACTCATAATCATCACCAAGATCAATATGTGCTTCTAATAATATACCAATACAAGTATGCTACAACATCCATAAACCATGTGTCAATAATACTACTAACAAGTGCCTCCAACCATGTACCAAGTGTGTACCAATCATGTATCAACTACTCATCAAATATGACTCATCAATATGTACCAACATCATCAACTATACACCTCATGTATGTGCTAACTCATCAACTACTTGTCTCAACCATGTACCCAACATGTACCTCAACCAAAGCCCTCATCAATTTCATCATACAAATCTGATTTGTAACTCTGTGATAGACCCAGTGTATATGATCACATACCTGTAAACCTTCCTTAACTTTAACAACAAGAGACCAACATTTTCATCAATCTTTACTTTAGTCTCACATGACTAGTTTTGGATTAGTCAACAACCCTAACTTGAACTAATCATAACTATGTACCGATAATGAATAAATATATGAAAATGGTACAGAATGTTCTTCAATGTGTTCTATGAAATTCCTCCAGGTGTCACTACTTGGAACCTCTCAGAAAAGGAGTTATAGAAAAAATGGCATACCTTGTTGAATTCTGGCTTATTCTAGAGAACGAACTTGTAAAGCATGGCCCACATGGAATATTTGTTGTATGGATATGAAATATGTACATAGAATACTAAAGACTGTACTGTAACCAACACATTTGGGTTTATTGAATTTGGATATATTATGAATAATTTATTACGTTTGTGCCCGAAACACCTGTTTTAGACTAGTTTCAGGACTAGCCACAAACCCTATTTTCCATGGCATGTAACTCCAAAAATAAAACGACCCACAAGATGAAATTTTAATCACAACTACTTGGATATGTTTCCTCAATTTCCTCCCAATTTCACGGTCTGAATCATTCTAGAAAAACAATTATTTTGAAAATAGTGAGATGACCTGTAAATAACATACCTTAGAAAGCATCATCAAAAGAATTTATCCTTCCTTGAATTTAATGTTTCTTTACTTCAAATTCCCTCTGAAATTAGGATTATATATCCTTTGGTTACCTCAGTCACCTATATATATTCAATATTCTCAAGTTTAATTAAAATGAGAGAGGCTTGCCTCTTATTTATACTTTCATGTAGCTTCCTCAAGGGGTTACCTTTTAACTATCTTAACCCACTTTCATTATTTTAGGGTTAACCCACTTATAATCTCTCCATTAACTTTATTATTTAAAAATTTCTTTCATATTCACTTTGAATTATAGTACACTCATCACTTCACTTTATTATTTACCTTCTAAAATCTCTTAAACCAATTTGACTACTTTGACCTCTTGGGGCTTCTAGATGAGTCATGAGGGTTCTCCAACTTTACATGGCCATAACTCTCTAACCATGAGGAGTTATGTGATGTTCCACATACCACTGAAAATGGAATGACATGTACTATCCATATATAATAGTATTTCCTACAAATATATCAAAACTCATACCATTATCCATCAAGCAAACTTGGGTCCATTACCCAAAGCTGTGTTCTCCAACTTCTCATGGCCATAACTCTCTAACCATGAGGAATTATGTGACGTTCCACATACCAATGGAAATATAATGAAATTTAATATCCATATAGAATATTCTTTCCTTCAAATATATTCAAATTCATACCATTATACATGAAACAACCTTGGGTCCATTACCCAAACCTCTGTGCTACCAGAATTCGCTACTAGACTTTCTCCAGGGGTTGACATCAATCACTAAGGGTTGAAATAAATCTACAATATCACTCTCCAATGGTTGACATCAATGAAAACCAACAATCCATACCAACTGTCCATCAACCTAAGCCAACTCTCTGATAGGTTCAAGCCGAGGATATTTTGAAAAATAACAAAGGGGCTCCATTTTCTTGGGTGGTGGATTTTCAATAAATAAATACAAGAAAAATGAGGGTTGTTGGTGCCTAGCACAACAGGTTGTGAGAAATAAAGTGTGTGTGGGTGAAAATTTAATATTCTTATGCATACGATTTGAGGAGTGATTATTAAATATCATTCAAGGAGAGATGATCAAATATTAACAAAGATAAGATCTGGTGTTCTAGCAAATAGATCTATCATTCTAGTGAGAAAAAATTCCAAATGAAGATTTAATACATAGATAGAATAAGAAAAAATAAGATATGGTGAATGTAGAGTGAAAGAAGAAGTAACGAGCATAAAGAATATCTGAAAAAAGAAGAAGTAATGAGCATAGAGTAGATCTGAAAAAGGAATAATTAAGGAGCACAAAGCATATTTTGTGAAGATAGAAGTAGCATGAAGACTAGTGAAGGAGTTTCATATGAAGAACTTGCAAACTTGTAAGTAGGTTGGTTCCTACATAACAAACAACTATGGGTATTGGTGTCTCTAGTAGGTCGGTTCCTAAAAATAGCAGAGGGGATTGGTGTCTCCATTAGTTTGGTGCTTACAAACAACATAGGGGATCAATGTCTCCAGTAGGTCGGTGCCTACAAAAAAATTGGGGATTGGTGTATCGAGTAGGTCAATGACTACAAACAACAGTGGGGATTGGTTTCTCCATTATTTTTCTTCCTACAAAAAAATTTAACTGTAGTTTGGTGCCTACAAATTCATAATAACAAGTTTTTGTGGTTTTCTCCCAAATGGGTTTCCATGTTAAATATTGTGTCTTCTAGTTGTTACATTTATGTGATTGCTTCATTATGGTTTATGAATGTTAAAAGTAAAAATGCATCCTTATACTGATTTACCCCTCGTCTTAGTATAAGTGTATGTTAAACAATTGGTATTAGATCCAGTTCCTTTTGGAGTATAAGGATGAAAACATATCTGATGGACCTTGGTTTTTATATTTGGAAATCCATCGTGACTGGTTATACAACCCCAACAAGTCCACCAATGGATATGAATGGGAAAAATGTTGGTGAAAATCAACGAAAGAATTTTGGGACAAAATTCAAAACATCCATGAAGGCGATGACAAGGTCAAGAAGGATAAGATCCATACTGATAGAAGACAGTTTAAGAGTTTGAAGACAAAATACAAAGAAAATGTTTCATCTATCTCCTCCATGTGGATGAAATTACCAACAACGTCAAAGGACGTGTTGAAATAATTGCAAAACAAATGATTGTGAAAAAGTTGTTGAGGTCACTCCCCTTAATATTTGATGCCAAATTTTATGTTGTTGAGGAAATAAAGGATCTTGATAAATTAACAATGGGTGAATTTCATGGGATCCTCACTACATATGAAATGAGGACTAAAACTAAAAAACCATTAAAAAGGGAAGCAACTTTCAAAGCCTCAAAGAAGATGAAGAACAAAGAGAACAAATCAAGTGATTGTTCCAGCTGTGGATCAGATGCAGAGGAAGCAAATTTTGTGAGAAAACTAAAAAATGGATCTAGAAAATACAAAGGTACGTTTCCATTTAAATGCTTTAACTATGGAAATGTAGGACATTTTGCTGCTAATTTTCCATATGAGAAAAAAAAGTAATGATAATGAAAAAGACTATAATGTACAGAGAAAAAATCATCGACACAAAAATATCCACAAACAGGACAAGCAAGAAAATAAGAAGAACTATTATAAGCAAAAGAAGAGACTCTACTCAAAAGGGGTCAGTGACTTGCCTGAAGAAAGTAGTGAAAGTAGTTCTGGTAGTGATATAGAATAAACTCTCTTTATGGAAATCAAAACAAAGATTGATGAACAAAAAAAACTGATGGATTCAATAGAAGAGGAAAATGTTGAAACAAAAGGAGAAGTGGATCTTGAAGAAGAAATCATGTGTGGATTAAGTGAAATAAAGAAGCAGAGGAAAAACAATTTGAAACAAAAGGAGAAATTGCATAAATATGAAGAAGAGGATCATGATTCAAAATCCAAAATGTCACAAATCCTTGAATAATCATAAAATATTATCATAACCCTAAAATTTCAACTATAAGAGGCAAGAAGGATAGAAGAAGTGGTGAGAACACAACTGAAGGAAAAGGAAGAAAATTGCGAGAAGCTAGAAGCTGGATTTGTTTCCTTAAAAGAGGATTTGGAAAAGTCAATTGCTCTGTTGAATAGAATCTTGATGTTTGAAAAGAGTGACAAAACCTTAGATCATATCATCAATTTTTAAAGGTCACCATTTATTAAGACAGGTATTGGTTATGATAAGAGTTAGTTAACCACCAAAGAGGACTCATAAGTTGTAGGGCCATCAAAGAAAGTAAATGAAGAAAAATCTAAAAGCTATGTTGATGTACTCAAAAGTTCCGATAATGATGAATACAAACAGAAGAAAGAAAATAATTTTATGAAAAAAGTTGACATTTCTCCAAAGGACAACAAGGACATATTAAAAATATCTTTCCCACCAAGGTGGCCTCACATGAACTGGTACCATAATTATTTCTTTGGCTATTTCTTTTGCTGTAATCATTTTGGTCATAAGGCAATAGATTATGGAACACATACAAGAAATAATCATGTATGGAAAAAACACATGAACGCTTATGGATTCTCAAAAATAAATTATAGTTCATTTGACCCTTTATTTGATTAGAATGTTGTATGTTATAAATGAAAAAACTATGGGAACAAACCACATTTTTGTAGAAGTGACCTTGTGGAAACTCCTAGAAAAAACACGGATGTGGATACCCTTGTCAAAGAAAAGAAAGAACTCATAGGAGTTTGGAAAAGGAAGAAAGAACAAGAGACATAGAAGGAGGAATCTATTCTTGTGCAGTCTTCTCTTCATGCTGAAAATAAAGGAAAGCAATGTTACATTGACAGTGGATGCTCAAGCCACATGAGATGTGAAAAGAGCAATATTCTCACTTTGAAAGAAGTTAATGGAAGTAGTGTGACATTTGGAAGCAATACTATCGCAAGGATAGATGAAAAAGGTACTCTAAGTCTCAATAATGGAGAGACTAAAACATAAAATGTCTTATATGTTTATGGTATGAAACACACGCTTCTCAATGTTAGTCAAATTTGTGACCAAGGACACAATATCACATTTGATTCTCAAGGCCGTGAAATAAGGAAGGAAGGTTTAGGAATATTAGTAGAAAGTGCATATATAACATCAAATAATGTATATATCATTAATGATATCCAGTGATAAAAATGCTATATGGGAAATAGATGAAAGTTGGTTATGCCATAGAAGAATGGGTCATATAACCTTTGATAATCTGGTAAAAATGAGCACTAAAAAATCAGCGAGATACATGCCAAATATTTTCAAAACTTCAAACATTCTCTGTAAGAAATATCAACATGGAAAATAGACAAGAACACACTTTAAATCAAAGGAGTAATCAAGAACGAAGCCATTGGAATTTGTTCATATATATCTTTGTGGCCCACAAGAACACAAAGTCTACAAGGAGAAAATTAATTCATGTTGCTCATTTATGATTATTCTATAATGACATGGGTTACATTCCTAAAAGAAAAATATGAATCTTTTGAGAAGTTCAAAGCATTCAAGGCCTTGGTTGAAAAAAAAATTGATTTGAAAATCAAGTGTTTGAGATCATAAAGAGGAGGTGAGTTTATCTCAAATGAATTTGAAGAATTTTGTGAGACTCATGGGATAAAAATACATTTCTCAGCCGCAATAACTCCACAATAGAATGGAGTGGTAGAAAGAAAAAATTGAACTGTATAAGATATGTCAAGAACAATGTTGAATGAAGCCAAGCTATCAGACAGGTTTTGGAAAGAAGCAGTCAACACCATAGTTTACATTCTGAATAGATGGAAATTTAGAGTCAACAACAAAAAAAAGCCTTATGAATTATGGAAAGGTAGACCGACAGCTCTTAAATACTTCAAATTTTTCAGAAGCAAGTGCTACATAAAGAGAGATGATGAGGATTTGTGAAAATTTGACTCTAGAGCTCATGAAGGTATATTTCTTGGTTATTCATCAAGAAAAAAATATTACAGATGCTACAATACAACATTACACAAAATCATAAAGAGTGCTAATGTAAAAGTTGATGAAGCAGGGCACCAGAAGGTGAAAACACACGTAAATGTTCAAGTAGATGAGCAAGGATGAAAAGAAGAAAAATAAGAAGAAGGAGAAGAAAATGAATAAGAAGAAACAAAATTCCAAGATTATACAAAGACATCACCTATATTTATCCGATAGAATAATTAGAAAAGTCTAATTCTTGGTGATAAAGATACAAGAGTTCAAAATAGAATAAGACTAGACAGTGCACCAGAATATGCAAACTTCTCCTTGCTATCTAAAATATATCCTAAGAATTATATAGAAGCTGGTGAATACAAGCATTGGATTGATTTTATGGAAGAAGAGCTGAATCAAATTGAGAATAATGAAACATGGGAACTTGTTCCAAGGCCGATAGATAAAAATGTAATTCGAACCAAGTACGTTATTAGGAACAAGTTGAATGACTACGAGAAAGTAATGAGAAATAAAACAAGATTGGTTTGTAAATGTTATGCTCAAGTTGAAGGTATTGATTTCAAAGAAACGTTTTCCCTAGTTTCTAGACTAGAAGCTATTAGAATGTTCTTGGCATTTGCATATTTCAAGAAATTCAAAGTCTATCAAATGGATGTCAAGTATTCCTTTCTCAATGGTAATTTAGAGGAATAAGTATACATTGAACAACTAGAAGGATTCTTGTAATCATAAAATAAGGATCGTGTGTGAAAATTGAAGAAAACACTTTATGGGCTAAAACAAGATCCCAAATCCTGGTATTCAAGACTTGATAAATATCTACAATAACAAGGATTCAAAAGAGGAATTGTTGACAATAATATCTACATCAATACAGTAGAAGAAAATCAGTTGATTTTTTTGGCTTATGTAGATGACATTATTTTTGGAGGCAATATGAAAGAAATGTGCCAAGAGTTTTCAATAGAAATGCAAAAGTAATTTGATATGTCTATGCTTGGTGAACTGTCATTCTTTCTTGGATTACAAATTTCTCAATATGACAAAGGAATATTCATTTCAAAAACCAAGTACGTCAAGGAAATTTTAAAGAAAACAAGAATGGAAGATTGTACACCAGTCAACACACCTATGGTCAGGGGTTGTAAATTGAAAAAAAATGATGAATCTCCGGAAGAAAATAAAGCATTGTATAGGTCAATGATTGGAAGCCTACTATATGTAACAACATCAATGCCAAAAATTATGCAAGAAATATGATTGGTTTCACAATTTCAAGTTTCACCAAAAGAAACTTATGGGCAAGAATTAAAGAGGATATTCAAATATCTAAAGGGAACCTTGGAATTCAACTTATGGTACTCAAGAGGTGAATATTTTACTCTAACGACATATACAAATGCAAATTGGGTAGGAAATCTTGATGATATAAAAATTACAAGTGGAGGGGAATTCTTTTTGGGAAACAATCTAGTGTCTTGGTTGGGTAATAAACAATCTCTAGTCTCTCTATCCACAACAAAAGCTGAGTATATTGCAGCATCATCATGTTTCACACAAGTTCTCTGGATGAGGCAAACACTGCAGGATATCAAGGTAGAATATGATCATCCAATATCAATAATCTGTGACAACACAAGTGTAATCAAAATTTCAAAGAATCCTATTATGCACTCAAAGAAGAAGCATATTCCCATAAAGTACCACTTTCTAATAGAACAAGTAGTTGAACAAAGTGTCAAGCTGGAATACATTTCCACCAAGGAACAAGTTACATATATTTTTACCAAACCCCTTCCTAGAGAAACATTTGAATATGTTAGATAGAAGCTGGGAGTGATATCCCTCTCATCGCATCAGTAAAGAAGAAAAAACCAAGGGGATCATAGCTTTTCCATTGATTTCAAAGGGGTATAATTATAGATAGAGGGAGAGTTCTAGACATGGGGAGGACAATTGTAGATAAGGGGAGAGTTGCAAAAAAGGGAGAATTATTTCTATTTCTGGAGGAATATGTGTTTTTGAGTAGAGGGTTGCCATCAATGAAAAAGGGGGACATTGTTGAATAAATTATTTTCATTGATGTCAAAGGTAAGAAAGTATTCACATATAAATATTGCAAGGAAATGTGACTTTAATAAATACAAAAGTGGAAGTGGGTTAAAAAATAAAGTTACATGAAAGTGGATTAGAAATAAAGTTACATGAAAGTGGAGTAAACATGAAAGTGGATTAGAAATGAAGTTATGTAAAAGTGTAGTAAACATGAAAGTGGATTAGAAATGAAGTTATGTAAAAGTGGAGTAAACATGAAAGTGGATTAAAAAGGGTAAAAGTAAAAGTGGAGTAAAATTTCACATGGTTTTAAAACTCATGGTATGTTGAAAAGTAAATTAAAAAATAAAAAAGGGGGAAATTAATTAATTATTTCATAAAATTCTTGTCTTTTCAAATGAACATGACTTTTCAAGTAGAACTAATGGTAAAAAAGAAAAGGAGAAGAGGGTTGTGAGAAATAAAGTGTGCATGGGTGAAAATGTAATATTATTAAGCATATCATTTGAGGAGTGTTGATTAAATATCATTCAAAAATCGATGATCAAATATTAGTGAATATCAGATATGGTTTTCTAGCAAATAGATCTTTTGTTCTAGTAGGCAAAACTTGCAAAGGAATATCTAAGGGATAAGTATAATAAGAAGTAATAAGATTTGGTGAAGGCATAGTGAAATAATAAGTAATGCGCATAGAAAAGATTCAAAAAAAGTAGAAGTAATGAGTGCAGAGTATATTTTGTGAAGATAGAAGAAACACAAATACCAGTGAAGGAATAACATTTGAATAACTTGTAAACTTGTAAATAGGTTGGTGCCTACATAACAAAAAATTGTGGGGATTTGTGTCTCATGTAGATCGCTTCCTACAAGTAATAGAGGGGATTGGTGTCTCCAATAGGTTGGTGCCTACAAATAACAAGGGGGATCAGTGCCTCCAGTAGGTTGGTGCCTACAAATAGTAGTAGGGATTGGTGTCTCAAGTAGGTCAGTTCCTACAAACAACGGTGAGGATTGGTGTTTCTAGTATGTTGGTGCCTACAAACATTTGTAACCATAGGATTGTGCCTACAATTTTATAAAAATATTTTTCTGTGGTTTTCTCCCAAAATGGTTTCCACATTAAATATAGTTTCTTCTAGTTATTATATTTATGTGATTTCTTCATTATGGTTTATGAATGTTAAAATTAAAAAGATAGAATTATACTAATTCACCCCTTTGTCTCAATATAAGTGTGTTCTCAACATAGGGCCCACTCAAGGATAAGTAATAAACATGCGTATTTATATGTATCTCTTTTCCTTTCATCTATGTTTAGTCCATTTTGTTTCCATATCCTATTATGCATCATTTTCTGGAACTAATCTTTATTTTCTATGGAAAATTTTAGCACGCCATTTCAAGTAACTTCATGGTAATATGTCATTGATAAGGAGGATTTTCTTTAACTCTATTTGCTTCATATTTGTAGTAGCTTACTTCAATAAAGATTAGCTCCATTTTATAATGATTTGATTCATCTTTGAAACAACTTAATTGCAATAGATTAAACTCTGTGTTCAGTAGGATAATTTAAGTAGGTTCAATTCTATTTTGCAATAGGTTTATTTTTTTCACTATAGTACAACAAATTAGTTAGGTTTTCTTGGGTTTCATCACTTCATTTCAAATTTAATTTATGTTAGAATAAGAAGGGTTAGTATTTTATTAGTAGATTCTTTCAAGTTTTGTTTCACATTTCTTTCCGTTCAATCAATTCACAACTTTCATTTGAGTATTGTTCAAGTACTTTTTAGTCCTTTTCTTTCTTGAAGTAGTCCTTTAATTCTTAGGGTGAACATGTCTCCTCTTTCTTATATAGGTGTCTTTATGTAGTTTTCACATATAGTGCATAGTCCCTCATCAAATAAGTACATCCATAGGTTGAAAATATAACGTTACAAGTTGAGGAGTTTAACATCCTTGTTGCAATTCTTTGGCCCATCAACTTTTCCTATACTTTTCACACATGTGAATATCTCTTACACACATCAAGTAGATCGATAACATATGTATACAATAATTCAAATAAAAATTATTAAGTTTATATGATAACCTCTGTAGATCGCAATATTAGACTCCCAACTTGAAGTTTTCTTATATAGTCAATCATGACAAGTTACCTTCCATGAACCTTATTGTTAAAATACCAACTTGGAGTTCTTCCAGATAATTAATAAGCAATTTTCTGGATCATCAATATACATTTACCATAACAAAACATATGCATATAGACACACAACATAAGAAAAACATCAACATATTAGATTGACATTAATTATGCTTCCTCAACCTTCTAGATGCCATTCATAAATAATTAAGAGTTATGGAGATTTGACTAACCTACCACAACCCACACTTGCTTCATATAATTAATGATCATATACTATCATATAGTTGCATCATCACATAAGAAATCATATCACATCATCATGTAACAATTACACCTATCACATGTGTATATCTTGATACACATATCTACACACACTTACACAATCTAGATCTTATTCATCAATTTTCAAGTCATAAATAAGATTAGTGATGAAGCTTGTTATAGCCTTATTTTCCACCCTAAGGACACATGGAGGACCCATTGATTCTTTCTTTCTAAGACACACTCTTATAACTTTCAAGTTCACTGATTTTGAGGGAGGTTTCACTCTAAGCCATTGGTAGAGCATAACCAATCGTAGGATACAACACAAACAACAAATGACTAGTCGTTGGCTGCACTACTGATAGCCCACGATCACCCCTATAACTTCCTAGAATTGGTGAGTTTCGAGGAGATCAACTCTAGGTGAGTTGTTTCTCTCGTGATACAAGCTTGATAACTCTAAATATAGTCTAGGTCCACTAAATTATAGAGATATAGAATCATTCCCTAGCCTCCTCCACCAATCTATATAAAGAAGGCCTTATAAGGGAAAGAGGATGAAGAATCATTCACATGTAGATGTTGCAAAAATTTGAGAGGATCTCTTCTACATAGATCATTATTCATATCAAGTCGGTCTTTCTTGCGTGGGGTATACGGAGGGGCTAGAGAAAGGGAATAACGAGGAATTCTTTCATGCCTCAAATATTTTTCATGATTTATGTACTATTTATCCATTTTTAATATAGATCAATATGAATTTCCCCTTCCAATGATTGTTTATTTAGTAATTGGTACTTTCTTTTGAAATATATGTTATTTCCTTGATTATATTAGGATAAATATAGTTTATCTTTGCACTTCTTAAGCTTGAAGAGGTTTGAGAAAGGTGTGTATTGTCTCTTTTTTTGAAGGTAGTAGGTTGTAGGAGTTGGAGCTAGATATTTGAAGTTTAACCATCTAGGAACACGCAAGGACAACCTTCATAAATAAGGTATGCCTTTCCATCCCACTTTAATAACATAATTAGGAAAAATATGATAGATCTAGGGAGAACCTTGTTGCGATATATCTTGATGTTTGTCTTGGATAAAGGGAAGATATGTAACGTACCCAACCCCTATATGGGTCACATCACTTTCTAAGAAAACCCAATAAAACTTTATGATACCAAATATAAATACATAAATAAAAAACAACATGGCATTCAAGTTCACAAAACTTTATGCTACTTGAGAACATAAATACAACTACTTTAACTGTGCACAACAACAACTAAACAACATACAAAAACATTCAACCACATAAATAGGTATTTTAAAGCATCATTATGCTCATGGAAAGTAGTAATTGACAAAGATAACTCAGAGTAAAATGAACAACAAATATATGGAAATTTAACAAAAATAAACATAGTAGATAAGAACACTTATCTTATGTAAATATGGCACCCACTTCAAAGGATGAATGTTCATCCAAACATAGAATTTTTTATTCTAGTTATCAACAACAAGTCACCCCTGATCTAGGGCTATGAATCCACAAGTGATGGTTGACCCTAAAGATGACTAATGTCCCCCTCTCAACAGTGAGTTTCACAACTAAATTCCAGTCCACCAACTATCTTCCCCTCAACCTACAAAACCCTAGGGATGGAATTTCACTTCACTTCTCATAGTCCCTTAGGCCTTTCCAGTCCCCTCTAGGGATTCCATCATAGGTTGGACAAGAAATATACTTATTGAGACCTCAAGAATTCAAAACCTGCAACACAAATTCACCCAACAAAGAAACATGTGCTTCCAAAATGGAGTCTTTATCTTCGAAATTCATCTTCCAAAATGGAGTCTTTATTCGCTTATGTACAAATGTAAATTCATTTTTCTTCAAAATTTGCAAACCATTGTGGGTATGCCTCCTGCATGGCTTCATTGTACTCCCATTTAGTGTCTTTAGGACCATAATAGGTCCATTGAACCTTTACCAAGCTGATGGATTTTTTCCTGACCACTTTGACTTTCCGGTCTAGGATGCGCACTAGTTCCACCTAGAAATCTCATTCATGTTCCACCTGTATCACATTCCAATCAATCACATCACATGATTAGGATCAAGTACATACTTTTTTAATAAAGGCACATGGAACATGTTATGAATTCTCATGGATGCAGGAAATTCTATCATGTATGCAACTAGACCTATCTTTTCTAAGATCTCAAAAGTCCCACATTATCTCGCTTCCAATTTTGGGAAAATTCCCAATTTCAACGAGATTCTCTTCGATTTAACTTTTAAAAACACATGCTCTCCCACTTTGAATTATCTATGTGTTTTTATTTTATCGACACAACTCTTTTTCCTATCTTGTGTGACTTTCAAATTCTTCCTTATCTTTACCATCTATTCTTCCAATTCCCTTAACAATTTTGGCCTAATCACGACTCTGACTGTTGGGTTATCCCAACTTACTTGTGTGTTTCATTTTATTCCATACAATGCTTCAAATGGGCTCATCTTCAATGATTCCTAATACCTATTATTGTAACAAAAATCAACTTAATGGATATAGTCCTACCACTTAGAAGGCTTATCCATTACACATATTCTCAACATATCTTCAGTTATTCGATCAATCCTTTCTATATTCCTATCTAACTCTAGGTGATATGTTGTATTGAAATTCAAATTGGTACCAAATCCTTTAAACAACCCCTTCCAAAAATTGGAATTGAACTTGGAATCTTAGTCCAACACTATTTCCTTAGGCACACCATGTATCGTATCAATTTCTCTCATGTAAATTTCTTTAATATTAGCTTCCTTATGAGTTACTTTTACATAAATGAAATGTGCAGCCTTTGTAAGTTTTTCCACCACTACCATGATGAAATCATGTTTCCTTGTTGTCCTAGGAAATTTGGTAATGAATCTATAGTAACAAATTCCCATTTCCATTTAGGAATGGGAACTGGTTGTAACAATCCCGCTGGATGTCTATGCTCAACCTTTACCTTCTTATACTCCATGCATATGGCCAAATAATCCATGACATATTTCTTCATACCAGGACAAAAATATTGGTCTCTTATAGCTGTAATAGTTTTCTGATATCATGGATGTCTAGCATATGACATATTATGCATCTCCTTTAGAATTAAATTTCTCAATTCTTGAGAATTGTGAACACAAAATTTGTTTCGAAATAAGAGGATTCCATCCTCTTCTGGCTTGTAATCCTTATATTTTTTATGTATATCATTATATCATAAGATTTATATAACTTTCACATAATGCTGATTTGTTGTTACAACCTCTAGAATTCTATCTTTTAAATATGTGTTGTACATACTAATAGATGTAGAATTCATTTTAGGCATCCTTATGTTGAGTGCATCAACCAACTTGTTCTCTTTTTATTTTATGTGTTTGATATCAAAGTTATATTCACTAAGAAATTATAGCCATCTAGTTTTTCTAACATCTAATGTTGAATGTTCAAACAAATATTTCATAACACTATGATTTGTCCTTAATTCAAATTTTCTTCCTATGAGGTCATGCCTCCACATCATTAAAACATGTACTATGGTTTCCAAATCTATGTCATGTGTACCATAATTTATTTCATGCTCCAATTTTATGGACTCATAACAAATTACATGTCCATTTTGCATAAGGACTCCATTGAGCCCTTCCTTGCATGAATTTGTGAACACAACAAAATCCTCATATAGATATGCAACTTTCAAAATAGTGTTGGACAATTGGTTTAGATTATTGGACACTTGGTTTAGATTGATGGACAGTTGGTTTGGATAATTGGTTGTCATTGATGTCAACCCTTATAGATTGATGCCAACCCTTGAGTATGTCCGGTAGTACATTCTGGTAGCCCCAGAGGTGTTGTTAAGGAAATCGAGTTTGTTTGAGAAATAAAAACATGTACATCGGTGAATTTACAGGTGAGACTATTCTAGATGGATAGTACATGTCATGTTGTTTCTGGTGATATGTGGTACATCACATAACTCCTCATGGTTAGGGAGTTATGGCTTTGTGAATTTGGAGAACCCTTTTGACTTATCTAGAAGTCCTTAGAAGGTCAAAGAAGTGAATTATTCTAGAAGCTCCTAGAAGAAGTTTACTAGTCAAATTGGTTGTAACTAGGAGTTAATCATCAGTAAAGTTGTTGCAATAAAAAAATAATTAAAAATAAATTAGTTGCAACAAGAAGTGGTGAGTTTACTATTTATGGATAAAGTGGTTGGAAGTGGGTAAAGTATTTGAAAGTGGGTAAAGTAGTTGAAAGTGGGTTATCCCTAAAAGAGGGAAGCTGGGTAAAAAAATTAGAAGATAACCCCTAAAGGAAGCCACATGGAGAGTATAAATAAGAGAGAAAGAGACTCCCATTATAACCTATTGAACATATTGAATATCTATTTTGTGAATGGTCATTGACAAGTATTATTGAAAAATATGAAGTGACAGGTATGAGGCAGTGAAGGTATGAAGAAGCGCAAGTTTCAGTAGTTGCATAAAACAACAATTCTATAGCCGTGGGTGTTTCTGTAGTTGCAGGTTTTTGTAGTTGCAGAAAATGAAAATTTTGTAGCCGTGGGTGTTTTTGTAGACACAAGTTTTGGTAGCTGTAGAAAATGACAATTCTATAGCCACGGGTGTTTCTATAGCTGCAGGTTTCAATAGCTGCAAAAAATGGAAATTCTGTAGCCACATGTGTTTATGTAGTTGCAAGTTTCTATAGTTGCAGAAAAATAAAATTTGTAGTTGCGGGTGTTTCTGTAGCCACAGGTTTCGGTAGCTACATAAAGAGCAGTTTTGGTAGTCGTTCGTGATTTGTCAGCTACAGAAAGTTGGCAATTTGGTAGCCATATCATATTTGCAGATTGGAATTGTTCCAATTGTTGCATGGTATGGTATAGGTCTAGATGATGATGCGACAAGGTTTATACATGATTAAAGGTATGTCTATATGCAAGTTTTTTATGGTTACAATTGGTCATGACATTGTACATGCTTGAGACTACATAACAATGAGGTTTTGGCACATGTTTGATGTAAGGGTTTATGGTATTTGGTTTATGGATAGAGTGATGAATTGTTAGAGAACTTTTGATGGTTATATTGGTGTATGTATTTGGTATATGGTTGAGTTACATGTTGGGACATATATTTGATGAGTTGGAACATACATGAGGTGTATGGTATGGTGATGTTGGTGTATCATAATTAGGCATAGTTTGAGTTGTTTTTGATACATGATTCGTACATGCTTAGTACATTGTTAGAGGCACTTGTTAGTAATCTTGTTGGATAAGTTTGTGAAGTATTGTTGGAACATGGTTTATGGATGATGTGGCATATATGAATTGGTATACTTTTGTTACATGATGTTTGGCACTCAATTTTTACATGATACAATGATACAAAGAAACCATAAACTATAGCTAAGAAGGAATTGAAAAGGAACAACAAAATAACATTGGATTTTATCTCATAAAGATTACTTGATTTAGTAAAGGAAAAAGTGGGATAGTGTTCATCAACTAAAGAAATTTGGGATAAGATACATAATATATATTTTTCTCCCATAACAGATTTAGAGAATGTCAAAGAAGATGTAGGTACATACCAAGAAGAAATATGTTCATCATGTCAAATAGACTCAGAAGAAGAAGAGAGTGAAGTTGATATTGAGGCAGAATTTAACTATGCTTTCACTCAATTAAGCAAAGCAAAGAAGGAAAACCAACTCCTCAAGGAAGAATTGAATAAGATAAAGAAAAGTCCTCACATATTTGAAGAAGTAAATCATATTATTATAGTTCTATATGATCAGTTGAAAGAATCCAAATAAATTGAAGAAATTTTCAAGAGTCAGAAGCAGTGTTTGGAAGCCAAAATAGTAGCACAGAAGGAAGAAACATAAAAGAGAGAGAATATATTGACAAATCATCTCAAGGAAAGAACTGAGGATTTAAATCATATTGAAGTAGAATTCATTCAACAAGAAAGAAAACTTGAAGAAGAGATGATCACCTTGAATATCCAACTTGAAGAAGCAAAGAAAACTAAGTAAATCATGAAGTCTCAGATAATAAAGAAAGACAAGGAGGTTGAGAAGCTTGAAGAAGTTGTCACACTAAGAGTCAAAGTCATAAAGATTAGTAAGAATGCTAAAGAGATAGAAACATCCACATCAGTAGTAGAGAATGAAGAGAAGCATTCTAGGATGCCATAAAAGAAGAATGAAAAAAAGAGCAAGAGTTATGCAAAAGTACTCAAAGGAAGGAATCATGATCAACCAAAATATAAGAAAATTGATAAAGATACATCTTCAAGAATACCATCCACATTCAAGCCACAAAGAAGCATCAATAATGATTAGCCAAGGAAAGAATTCAAAAGGACTACACCATTCACTCCCAGGTATGTAAATTTATTTTATGGTCATTTTTTTATTGTACTAGCTTTGGACATAAGGTTGCAGATTGCAGGGCTTATGGAAGAAATGTTCAAGCAAGAAATGCTTATGTGGCCCCACATAGAATTGAATGTTACAAAAGTCATAACTATGGACATATATCTCTTTATTGTAGACGCATGATCGATACTTCCATGAAAGAGAACATTAATATTAGATATAATAAAGTATGGAAAAGAAAACATGAAGAACATGTGAACAAAGACCAGGTCCCAGAGATTGCAATATTGGCAATAATACGAGATGAAGACAAATTTACAAAGAAAAAGGAAGATGCCAGATACCAAAAGGTTTGGAGAAGAAATTAAAGAAAACAAGAGAAGGTAAACAAGGAACATGTTCAAGAGATTGTACTTTCAAGAATTATAGAGCAAGATCAATCCACAAGAAGAAAGAGAAAAGTCAAAGTTTAGAGAGATGATGAATCTATAGACGAAGAGGATGATGACTCTTCATCACAAAAGGTATTCTTATGAGCCATACAACTTGGAGACTCCTAGGTAATATTAATATTATATAGGGGGAGTCTATGCAGTAGTTTATACAAATCAGAGAACCATATTTCGAGTATCTTACATAGTTCGAGTAGATATACTCAAAGAAGTCAGTTAGTAGAAGTACATTATGAAAGATTGATCAGTTGGAAAATTACAAATGCAGAAGGTTATGATTGTATTCATATAAATATATATTCAACACAACTTGTTCAAGATATGAAAATTTTGGTTTATAGAATGAGAATACCACTAGACACAATTGAAATTTGATTATCAGTTGCAACAATGAAAACTTCATGATAGTACAGTGACAAATGGGTCAACATTATGGATAGTTGAGTAGTAGAGTCTTGAAAAGTATGGACATATATGGATTAACAGGTTTGGACAAACATATGACAGTGGATGAGAACATGGATTCATATATTGGTGGTTTAGATATTGGTTCATAGAATGTTGGATGATTATGATAAAGGGTTATTCAAATGCTTAAAATTTGAATGATTAATCTTGAATTCTTAATATTGAATTCTTTTTATATATGTGAGTTGAATACATGAGGAAGAACCAATGGACAATAACTCCAAAA
Organism: Picea engelmannii; assembly: GCA_009831015.1. Lineage (NCBI taxonomy): Eukaryota > Viridiplantae > Streptophyta > Pinopsida > Pinales > Pinaceae > Picea > Picea engelmannii. Next base: position 589,859 of record ML779475.1, on the reverse strand, counting down.
GGAAGAAGGTACATGAAGACTTATATTGATCTACACAACAACGTGCAGAGAAATCATTAGAGAGAGAGATATTCAAAAAGGAATATTAGTAGCATACACACAGGGAGACATATCCACATGTGGAGCTATTATTTTAACTAGCATTGCTTAGAGCAGGAACAATGTCAGATCGAAAGGGGGAGTTAATCCTTTGTCAAAGGGAGAGAGAGAGAGTAATAAAATGCATGGGGACAGGGCAAGCAACCTAAAGGAAATTTTGGACAAGGGGAGCATCCCCAAGGATATTTTAGACAAGGGGAGAAACCACAAGGACAATTTAGACATGGGGATTAGCCCCAAGGAGAGTTCAGTAAGGGGAGAAACCCCAAAGGGAGATACCCTTTTACATTGATTTCAAAGGGGGAGAGATATAAACTTGATGAGGAGAGATGATCACATGAAGAATGAGCATGAGTAATGCCATGACTAAGTGTTTCAATCAATGCCAAAGGAGGAGATTGTTGGAAAGTTGGTTTAGAATAATGGATAGTTGGTTTAGATTGATGGAAATTTGGTTTGGATATTTGGTTGTCATTGATGTCGACCTTTGGAGAGTGATATTGTATATTGATTTCAATCATTAAATATTTATGTCAACCCTTGAGTATGTTCGGTAGCATATTCTGGTAGCCCGAGAGGTGTGGTTAAGGAACCCAAGTTTGTTTGAGGAATAAATACATGAATACTAGTGAATTTGCTGGAAAGAATATTCTATATAGATAGACATGTCCTGTTGTTTCCAGTGATATGTGGTACATCACATAAATCCTCACGGTTAGGGAGTTATGGCTTTGTGAAGTTGGAGAACCCTTTTGATTTATCTAGAAGCCCCCATAAGGTCAAAGAAGTCAATTATTCTAGAATCTCCTAGAAGAAGTTTACTAGTCAAATTGGTTGTAACTAGGAGTTAATCATGAGTAAATTTGTTACAATAAAAAAATAATTAAAAATAAATTAGTTGCAACAAGAAGTGGTGAATTTACTATTTATGGATAAAGTGGTTGCAAGTGGGTAAAGTAGTTGAAAGTGGGTTATCCCTAAAAGAGGAAAGTTGGGTAAAACAGTTAGAAGATAATCCCTAAAGGAAGCCACTTGGAGAGTATAAATAAGAGAGCAAGGGACTCTCATTAGCACCTATTGAACATATTGAATATCTATTTTGTGAATGGTCATTGACATGTATTATCGACAAATATGAAGTGACATGTCTGAGGCAGTGAAGGTATGAATAAGTGTAGGATTCGATAGCTACAGAAAATGAAAATTCTATAGTCGTGAATGTTTCTGTAGCCACAGGATTCAGTAGCTGGAGAAAATGACAATTCTGTAGTTGTGGGTGTTTCTGTAGCCACAAGTTTTGGTAGCTATATAAAATGAAAAATTATGTATCTTCCAGTGTTTATGTAGTTGAGCGTTTCGATAGCTACAAAAAAAGGAAATTTTGTAGCTGCCAATGTTTCTATAGCCATAGGTTTAGGTAGCTGCAGAAAATGACCATTCTATAGCCGTGGGTTTTTTGTAGCTCCACGTTTCGGTAGCTATGTTAGGATATTTAAAAACTTAGGAGTTAGTTAAGATCTACTTGGTCTAATGTGTTGTTAGGTAAAAATGTATTTCTTAGTGTGTTTCTTTAGTATTCATTAGTATGCATTTGTAGTTAGGAAATCCGATAGTCATGATATGTTCCTGACATAGAGTGATCCGACGGTTCATATTCTCCTCGATATTAACGAAAATTGATCCATGGATTAACACCTGATTGGTCCATGATATATATGTAAAGAGAATGGAGGGTCATTTGATTATGATCAATTGTGAGAAACTCTCTTGTAAAATCTCTATGTAATCTTTTTCTTTTGCATTAATAAATTGCTCCAAGTGGTCGTGTTGGCTAGGGCCGTGGATGTTTCCCTATAGGGGTTTTACCACTTCAAAACATCAGTGTTTTGATGTTTGATCTGGTTGTTTGATCATTTACTGAAGGTGTTCATCATCTATTGGAATACCTGTGTTGTCTAACATGGTATTAGAGCATGTTTGAAGACCCGCTCCTGTTATAGATCGAGATCGTGAAGCCGAGTTGCCTCATCTCCATTTTATGTCATTTTTGTACATTTTTAGGATGAGAGGACTATTCCATTGCGTCCATAGTGTTTGTTTCAATTAGGAACACTTTTCATTTCACTCAAAAAGGTTTTCATTTTCCCAAGATATGACCAGTTCAGTTAGATCCGGAGGTATAAAGCCTGAATGCACATTTTTTAAATTTTTGCAGAGTATTATTTTGGTTGTATTTCAGTTTTTTATTATTTGTTTCCGGGTTGATACTCTTTTATATATGCATATTCTCTTTTCCCCGTGTCCCGTGTGATCTCGAAAAATCATAAATAGATAGGAAAAGCTTAATCTTCTGAGTAAGATAATTGAGATCTAACCCTTGTTGTCATCGAGAAGCAAAAGTTTTTTCTTGTGTGAAAATAGGTTTTTTTAGCATGCTCTCCAAGGTCGTCTTCAACAACATCATCAACAACAACAACAATCATCTTAACAAACAATACAATATGTTTTTCTATACCATTTGGTTAAAAGTTGTCTTATTAAGTAAGAGGTATTGAGTTCAAGTCTCTCTTTTTGTTATTTTTTTTGAAAAAGTTCATGCTCAAATTGTAAAGTGTATTTCACTTCAAGTATAGAAGTGAATCACTATAAGTAGCTTTAATATTTTATTTTAGATTTATTTATTTTGCATTGAAATTTTCTTTTATAAAGTAACTTCATTGTAAAAGTGATCCCTAATTCTCTTTATAAAAGTGGGTCACTTTATAAAGCAACTTACACCACCACGTGGTCCTTTGGTTACCATTTATGCATTTATTTAAAAGGTCATAACTTTCACATCTGAAGTCCGTTTTTAGTGTCGTTGTTTTTTAAACCGCATAATTTTTCAAGATATTTCCATCTAGATCATCAGTTTTAGTTTTTAAGTCCATATTAAATATGGCTTCTTCCAATAATATTTTTCTTACTAGCACCAACTACTTCCAATGAAAATCTCATATGGAGGATTTATTAAGAAGAAAAAGCTTGTACCGGATTACCTTGGGAAAGGAAAACGAACCCACTGATGATAATAATAAAGTCAAATGGGATAATAGGAGTGACAAAACACATGGAGTAATTAGAGTGTCCATCTCTCCTGATTTAAGGTTCCACCTTAAGGAAATTGATGACCCCGATGAAGCTTGGGAAAAGATTGAAACTCTGTTTGGTAAACTCAATATTATTCGAGCACAACAATTAGAAAATAAAGTACTAACTTTAAATCCAAGTGATTTTTCTTGCATTGGAGACTATCTATCTAATTTTAAAACACTCGGAATTTTATGTGAATAATGTGAGATAAAGATGGAGGAAGAGCGTTGCATCTATCTTATTGTCTCTAAGCTAGGTAGTGCATATTCTCTGTTTGTATATACCTTTTATGCCATGAGAGAGGCTCTAGGGAAAAGTTATAAAAAGCCCACTCTTGATTCTTTTTGTGCTTCTTTGATTAGAGAGGAAGATAAGCTTGTACAACTTGGAGTGTTCAACACTGTAGGTACCTCCAACAAAGACTTAGTTTTCCAATAGAAAGATAAACCAAAGTATCCCAAGAAGCAACATCCTCGCTACAACAAAAAGAAACATAAGGGTCCCAAACTCGCTTAGACAAATTCAACTCCTAATGGTGACAACGAAGAAAAATAAAAAAATAAGAAGACGGACAAACATTTCAACTTTTGTGATAAATATGGTCATGATGAGTCCAAATGTTTCAAGAAGATGGAAGCTTTAGAAGCAACGATGAATAAGCACAACATCAATATTGATTTTACTTATTCTTCTTCTTCTCATGGAAATGCACATTTTGCTTCTGGTTTCTCCTTCAATGCAACTTCTACTTCTTCTTCTGATGAGTGGCTTATTGATTCTAGATCATCTTATCATATGGCTAAGTATAAAGACATATTTTCTGCTCTAAATGAATGTAACACCAAGAAAATATTTGTTGGTGATGATAGATCTCTTAGTGTTGTAGGATCTGGAACAATTCAAGTCTTTCTTGTAACCTTCTATCAGTGTATCAAATCACTCATTCAGGTGAAGGTAAAACCGTAGATTTTTCACCTCACCAAGTTGTAATCAAGGATCTAAGAGATCCTAAGCATGTTCTTGCAACTGGAATTGTTGATGATATTACCAGGTTGTACAAGTTTGAAAACTTTGGGTCATCATCATTTTCATCAGTTTTTGTTGCTCATAGCGATGACTTGAGCAAAATTTGGCATGAGAATTTTGGTCATCTAAATTATCACTCATTACAACAACTATGTAATAAATAGATGGTGTTAGAGAAAGATTTTCCTCACCCTATGCAATCTTGCAGAGAGGGCCTTATTCCATTCCCCCATTGTTGTGGGGTTATTATACCCTACGGACTAACAAGCTAGGGCTTAAACATGCATCCAGATCATGACCCTTCAGAAATAACCTTTAACCTTCTACCCCAACCTAAAACCCTTTTCCACAAGAAAACAAAGGAAGAACCAACTAAGCATTTTATCGACGACTGGTGTAGATCCTCCGTTGAGCTTTATCTCCTTGCTTCTGCTACTCCTTCCAAAAAGCGATCCTGCAATCAAGACAAAACTATGCATGCATGCTATTGTTCTACTAGAGGGTTAGAGATTAAACACAAATCACATAAAACATATAAGACACATGTATTTGGGACGGGAAAAGTATCTTTTTATTAATCTCAATATGAACCAACTTACAATGATTATAGAGACCGGCCACCGTTCCTCGATCTTAATCCTGGGCTCCTCCTCTTCTTTTTCCTCCAACTGCTTTGCTTGAATTCTCCTAAAGCTTGAGGAAAGGCTAAAGGGTTGGGAAAAAACGGATTCGGCAATTGGGCAGAGTTTCTTTGCTATGATTTTCCTCCTTTGAATAGAACCCCTACCCCTTCTTTTATAGGCTAGAAGGAGCTAGGGTTTTAGACGAACTCTCGTCCATGCATGGTTGGGAGTTCCAATTAACTGACCCAAAGATTTTCGTCCCGACGGAAACTTTCCTGATTTTTTGCTTTGTTAGGTAAACGTTGGCTGTAGTGGGCTAGCCCGCATTCCAACGCATTCAATATAAGGCCTGCCAGTGTTCCAACGCGCCCAACAGTGGGTTAGGTCGCGGGTTACTTGGTTTAAGAGGTTTTTTGAAGAGTCTGTTCAGCATGGCTTTGGAAATGAAGGGAAATGAGTTGGCCTGATGCTAGGTAAGCATGAATGGTGCAATTTTGGGTTATAACAGATGCTCCCTAATGTGTGAGGTCAGAAGAGTATCTGATGGTTGAAATACATTACCAATTCTTTACCAATCTGTACTGATACGCTGAATGAGTGAGCCCAGGAATCGGGAATCAGGAGGTGTTGTCTACAAAAATATCAAATGTCTCACCGAGGCGGGCATACCCATGCTTGGGATAAATCAGAACCATGGCTACCAATCAAATACACTGTAGATCCATGTCAAATAACTATAAAGAGTAGCCGTGAACAATACACAGCGGAGCTACATCTCAAAATCAGAAGGATATACATAGAAAGTATCCATCTCTCAGAAGCTAATTCGGCCTGATGGCTATACTTCAGAGCTCGAGCAACAACTTCAAAATCTTCTAAACTCAGGTAGGAGTGTAATATGAGTGTACGACTGCACTACCCAGAGGTCTTCGACGGCTCGTCGATTGTGGACTTGATAATCTTGATGATCGGATTGAAGGCTTCAGTGATTTCAAACAAAGACTTGATTGGATGTTCAGGATGGTCGGGTATGCAGACAAGAGACATATTGCAGAGTGGCCGACTCAGACTAAGTAACAAACTTCCCTTGGACAATAGCATGACAAGTGATAAGACTTAGGCAACATATATGTTAATCATAAGTCTACGAAGCAGGAGGCAACACAAACTCTCCATATGTTTGGAAGAGTAACCAAACGGTGGAGGACACAACTCAATATAGAAAGCAAAGCTTCCTCAGGTTGTACTACATCCCAAAGTCTGATGAATCAAACAGACAGATGTTCTTTATCCAAGGGCGACTCATAATGCTGCCAATAAAGAAAATACTTTTCCCATCCTCTTTTTGGGGTATATTTGATTTTTTTTTGTTCTTTTTGAGTATTTTGAAAAGAATAAAGGAATATTACGTTACAGTAGAGGAACGAGCATAGCAAACATACAAGCTCAAGGCACAAGGACAAGACTGATGTTCTAGGAAATGATACTCGCGAAAAAATCCTCCAGTGGCCAAAGGTGTTAAGACGCAAAAACAAACTGTTACTAAGCTGATGGGTAAAGGATGCAAGTGCGGTTGATAGAACACACAATGGTAACGTCCTTCAATGTAAGTTTAACGAGCCCAAAGAAGGGAAGCTTGGTGATTTTTCATGTTTAGAGAGTTTGAAAAAGCATAAAAGGAAACTCCATTGGGGTATATTTTTCGTCAATAATCTAGTCGGTTTGAAAAAAAAAGGGGTACACTAGCACCGATTAGACGTCAATTTCAAAACCATTTTTACGAGTGTGAAAAAGACAAGATCACTCGGCCATTTTTTCACTTTTAAGGAGTCTGAAAAAATGTTAACTATGGATTCCGTCAGGAATATTCTTCTGGACCATTTTAACGAGTGTGAAAGAATCAGGTCACTCGACAATCTTTTCAATTTTAGAGAGTCTGAAAAGAGCTTAACTATGGACTCCGGGGGGGTTTCTTTTTCGTAAATTTAGTCCCTCAGGCCCGAAAAAGAAATAAAATTATACCTGAGGATACTCTTCTAAAGAATCAAAATTCGATAGAGTATTCCTTTGTTCGTACAGTTGACCGTCCAGACCGAAAAAGTGGTAAACTACCGCCGGACAGACGTGACTTCAAATTTCAGTTTAACGAGCGTGACGGGTCACAAGATCGCTCGGTAATCTTTTCATGTTTAAAGGGTCTGAAAAGGGCTTAAAAGGAGACCCATTATGTTTTGGGAGTCCGAAGGGTAAGACAAAGAATGAAAAAGACCCATGCAAATGAGGCTCAAACTCATATTCAGGAAAGACTATACGGACTCCCGAGCCTACTATGTTGTCAGAAACGGCATGGACACCATAATGCAACCAGGACCTACCTAGGGCATCCATGTTTTGGTAAGCTCTACCATCAAGTTGCGACACTTCTATAGTAGATATGATGGTTCCGTGTCACAACCGGATGGGATCGATCCTATATCGTAATAACAAAAGGCAACGAGATGCAACAGTGGGGATAAAATCCTACCCTATATGATCAGGTTGATTTTGGAATTTTTTTTTTTATGGACCGTCCTTATGTATATATATATATATATATATTTTTTTTATTTTTTTTTTCTGAAACTCAATGAAAAATGTCCCAAAACCTGATCAAATCCCTTCCCTATAACTCCAGAACCACTCAAAATGGTTTTTGGTATAAAGAAACTGATAAAAGGGGGCAAAAGGGTGACAAAAAGAGGCCAAAAAGTCTATATATAGAAGCTGGCAGCTCATTATCACCATTGCTGATTTGGAAATTGACTCTGGAGCCAAAAAGACCCCCTTTCCTAGAGATCGTGATTCTGGGAGCTACAGTGGACCAAACGGACTTCTTCTTGGACCAAGTAAGTACAAACTCCCCCATCTTTCATTTCAATACCTTCTTTATTGTTTTTGGGCACGTTTTGGGGGTGGCCGTCGACCTCCAAGGGGTCGGCCCTAGTAAAATGCGGGTTGTCCAGGGACAGCCCGCGGGTACCCACACGCAGGGTCAAAACTGCGCGTAGGTACCCGCGACTGTCGCCTCGACAGCCCGCGGGTTACCCCCCGCACATATGAAAAAATGGCTTGGCAAGATTTAACTCCCCTTTTTTTAGTTTTGTGCTTGACAATATGTATGTACATTGGAGAGAGAGGGAGCACGAGGCTGCCAATGAGGTAGTGGTTGCAGATCCAAATGTGATGGTCGTGCTGACGCAGTGTGTCTTGGTGAAGTTTTTCCTATGTCCATTTATGCGCACACAACCTAGGCTACTGAATGCCTTGGTTGACTATTGTCACCTAGATGCAGAGGCCTTCATGATAGAGGGGCAATCCTTGGTGCCCACCACCGAGGATATCTACTTTTTGATGGGCCTCTCGAGGAGAGGGAAACCCGTTAACTTTCAGACATTTCCCGTGGGGCCGAGCAAAGTCTCGGAATTGATAGCGGAGTATTGTGAGGCCGGGACCGAGCAGGTATCTTCCTCGGTTCCCGTGAGTAGGATTACCAGCCTCACTCTCCAGACCATTTTATCACTTATTGGGCGGATTACCGGCTCTGCGGCCGTGCATCAGGCTTCGCGCGCACAGATGAACTATGCAGTTCAGTGCATGAATGCACAAATATATGACTGGAGTACCACACTGCTAGAGAACATGAAGAGGCATTTGACAGATTTCCGACAGCGGACACACAGGAACTTCGGGTTCAGGACTATCCTGTGTTCATTTTTCTTTGAGAGAGTTCCATGCTTTAGTCCTCGGATGACTGTACGAGGACATCTAGCGACTTTCCCTACAGTATGTAGATGGGCAGCATAACTGCTGCGACAGGGTGGTGGAAGGACCGTAGAGGCCTTCAACGACGACTTCTTTGCTTGGTTGTCACGACAGATCCCCGCCATCGAGGACTACCCATACGCGGGGATCGACTTTTCCAGAGATCTAGCTATACCAGTGCCTCCTGGTGAGGAGCGAGGGGAGATGGGTAAGTCTCCGCCTATCCATTTTTATTTTTTTTTGTTTGCATATGTAATTTTTATGTCTTTTGGATATATATCATGTTTTTTGGATAACAGAGTTTTTGATGGGTGAACATTGTGTTGCATGCAGATGTGGGACCCGTGCGGCCGATCGATTTCGCACGGAACAGGCGCCGCCCACGGCCAGAGGCCGTGGTTTCCCCCGCCAGGGGAGAAGCAGTAGCAGGGAACCCTCCAGCAGGAGAGGCTGAGAGGGCTCTTAGGCGGGTTGAGCGGAACTTCACTGAACTCACCCGCACAGTTCCCATGATAGAGATAGAGGACTTGCCGCCCTCCATGCAGACTCATATGGTGGGGTTACCTCGGACATGGGTCCGATTATTTAGGCGATTGGGTCGGGCTGTGTATGATTATAACAGGGCCCATAGGCCCTGAACAACCTTTGTAGACTTTTATGTGCCTCGAGCACTGATATGTATTATATTTTTTGAGGGCATAAGCCCCAGTGGCTTGTTATGGTTCCCATTTTTTGAGGCGCTTGCGCCCATCTATGTACTCTGAGGATTTTATGATGTATATATATGGTTTTTATTTCTTTTATGTGTCTTTATGGATTACGTGTACAAAAATGTATTTACATGTGTTTGATCATGATCTTTTTTTATGTGTGAGCAAGATGCCAATCTAAAATGTGATTAGCTAGAGTATCTGTGATTTGATTTAGACTCCTAGGAACATGAAAATATGTAATATAATCAAAGTTGCGTTCCAAGAGACGTACCCTAAGGAATCATCGCTATAAAGTAGGATCGTGCACACGGTATATTCTGTTTAGCTGCGACACAACCAGTTGAGTGTCTAGATAGACCCGGAGACGAGAGATACCCAATGACAAAGCGTCACGAAGCAACTCAATAACTGCGCTATACTCAGCAACATTGT
>ML779475.1:554788-579983 GCA_009831015.1 Picea engelmannii | reverse complement strand
CCCAATGACAAAGCGTCACGAAGCAACTCAATAACTGCGCTATACTCAGCAACATTGTTTGTGGTGTCACCTAAGCATATCCCTCCGGAAGATAACAACTGACCCTGTGGTGTAAAGATTACCCAAGCTGCGGAGGCAAGCCTTCGCATGTGTCAACTAGCACCATCCGCATACCCAATGAACACCTCAGACTCACTTGACATCTGCCATAGTGACGAAAGATAACATTAATGACACGTCCATGACACGTTTTTCAAAAGAAAGTAAAGAAAGTAATAGCAAAAATACTATACATATGTTACAAAAAGTTACCCACAGTGACCCTATGAGTAGTACTTCTTGAGGTAGAGCCCATTTCTAGGCTCTGCCAAAGAATTCCCTTCAAAATCGACCAGACGATAAGTGCCCTTTTTTAAGACCTCCTTAACAATGAAGGGTCCGAACCACATGGGTTTAAACTTTCCTGCCCCCAGGGGGTCCTTATATTGGTCGTAAACCAGGACAAGGTCACCCTCAGAGAAAAACCGAGGATGAACGGACCTATCATATTGACACTTAACCTTATGTTTATGAGCCTCGTTGGCCAGTGCCGCATCACAACGATGTTCATCAAGCTGCTCTAGGTGAACTAACCATTCTTCAAGTGGAGAAGTGTCTGGCAATAACTGTATTGCCAACTTTAGAGATGGAATTTGACATTCGATGGGCAAGACTGCCTCTAGACCGTAAACGAGTTGGAAAGGTGAGAAACCAGTTGCAGTATTAACTGATGTTCGGTAAGCCCATAATGCCGAGTATAACATCAAATGCCAGTTGGATTTGGCTGAGTTGATGGTTCGCTGTAGCATTGTCTTAAGAGTTTTATTAACAACTTCCACCTGCCCATTGGCTTGGGGATAGTAAGGTGAGGAATGTTCTTGCTGTAACCCAAGATTTGATGTTAACTCGGACATCATTTGGGTCTGAAAGTGACTGCCATGGTCAGTGACAATCTCTCTCGGGACTCCGAATCATGATATAATCTGGTTAAATAAGAAGAGAGCTGCAGTCTCTCCATCATCTTTGAACGTCAGCATAGCTTCGACCCACTTAGTGAAGTAGTCGACAACCACAATGATATAGCGATGCCCCGTGGCTGACGGGGGGTTGCAAGTAGTGTAATCAATCCCCCACTTGGTGAAGGGACCGAGGGTGATAACAGGAAACATGGGAACTGGATGTGCCCTCATCTTTCGTGAGAAGATTTGGCACATATGGCACTTTTTGACCGACTCGATACAATCTTTTATAAGCGTGGGCCAAAAGTAACCTGCTCGTAAAATATTTTGGGCTGTTGCCAACCCGGATAAGTGACCACCACAATCTCCTGTATGACAATCATTGAGCACTATGACGGCCTCCTCATGAGTGAGACATCGACGCAAGATACAATCTACACCTCTCCGATACAAAGTATCATTGAGTATAATATAGTTCTTGGCCTGATGGCATATCCGCTGATGCTCATCACGAGAAGCAGAGGTAGGACACCTCAAAGTCTGGAGATAGATCAGTATATCTCCATACTAGGGGTCAGATGATTCAATCAAAAACATATCCCCCCGGATAGGCAATTCCTCAGGCACAACGTCACCTGACTCAACCGGAAGTTCCGAAATAAGTTCTGCGAAGACCAAGGACTTTTTGGACTTGGATGAAACAAATTCTAAGTCAAATTCTTGAAGGATCACCATCCATCTACTGATTTTTCCGCCAATAACTCGTCGTGTCAACATGTACTGAAATGGATTCACGACAGCTACGACGGTGGTCTTGCGAAACAAAACATAGTGACGGAACCGTTGAACAACGTGAACTGCTTCCAACGCAAGTTTTTCGAGATGGGTATAGTTAAGTTCTAGTCCTACGAGGCCTCGGATCAGGTAATAGATCATGTATTCAGACAACAAATCATCTTCCTGAACTAAAAGCATGCCTATGGTTGACTCTGCGGCAGCCAGATATAATAGGAAATCCTTGTTATAATTCGGTGGTCGTAGCAGAGGTGCGGTTGTAAGGGCGTGTTTCAATGCGTCGAAAGAGCGCTGCGCGGCTTCGTCCCATAGAAAATGAACGTCTTTCTTCAGTAAACGCATGAAGCCCTTGGTGATTTTGGCATAGTTGGTGATGAAGCATCGTAAGAAGTTCGCCTTGCCTTGAAGACTTTGAAGTTGTAAAATTGTGCGTGGGGGGGGCAACTGAATTATCGCCTCCACCTTGAGAGGATCTACCATGATCCCTGTAGTTGACACTATGAAACCTAACAAACGTCCTGATGTGACGCAAAATCTTCACTTGTTTGGATTCAAGCAAATCCTGAAGTAGCGACAACGTTCAAAGATGAGTCTGAGGTGTGTAGGATGATTTTTTTGCTTGCGAGAGCGTGATGCTAAATAATCTAGATAAGCCTCGACTATATGTTTGAGGTCGTCAAACACAAAAGACATGGCCCGCTGGAAAGTGGCTCCAGCATTCTTGAGACCAAAAGGAATTTTTCGATAGGCGAGTGTACCCCACGGACAAATGAATGTCGTTTTGTGTTGGTCTTCGGGTTTGATTTGGATTTGGTTATAGCCCGAAAAACCATCCATGAATGAAAAGGCTTCGCAACCGGTGCACTCATCAATGATCTGGTCGATGAATGGGGTTGGATAATTATCTTTTGAACATGCCTTATTCAAATCACGGAAATCGGTACAGACACGAATCGTGCCTTGATTTTTATCGACCGGCACGGGGTTTGACACCCATTGAGTCAAGTGAATAGGGTATATGAACCCTGCCTTAAGCAATTTCTCAACCTCCGTCTTAATGGCTGCTTATTTCCTAGGATTAACTGGACAAAGTTTCTGTCGAACAGGCTTAGCATCAGGATATGTAGTGATTTCGTGTTCAACTATTTTTGGATCAATACCTGGCATTTCCTCGTAAGACCAAGCAAAAACATCGCAGAATTCCTTAAAAATATCTGTGTAAATCAGAATCTCCTCGAGGGAGCAATCCGCTCCGACGAAGACATTTTCCATGACACCAGGGTTTTGGGAGATATTGATAGGTATCGTTGTAGCAATAGTCGCCATATTTCCCTCCACATAAATATCCTGTGTAGCTAAGAGGTTAATGGGACAAGGATGATCTCCCGTCATGGTGATAGTGAATTCTCCTGCCTCAATTCGGTGTAACTCTGGGAGGAAATATGATCTGTGATGAAGATCTTCCCAGGGTTTGTCCGGACCAGTCATTTCTTCAATTATAGCTTCATCGAAAGGCAAGGATAAATCTAACGAATCGATATCGGTAAGAGAATCTTGAGCCCAGATAGGCTCGAGGAGTGGATCCAACTCTTGTGTGGGAATCGGATCAGGAGTAGCTAAAGTTTGCTGGACCAAAGAGTACACTACTTTAATGGTTGAAGAGGGTGTGTCCATGCTAGCGTGCCCTGTCTCATCCATCGTGGTTGATGGGGAAGGAAGAGTCCACGGATCCTGAAAGTAAGTCGTGCGAAACGACGAAAAATGGAAAATCTCAGCCTTGTGGTGGTTCGATATAAACTTGACATCCCCATGAGGAGGTGGGTAATCGAAAGTACCCATCAAAGATGGGCACAAACCAACTCCTATGTTGATGACACCGGCTTGAGGATTATCAACCATGGGAACCGTGGATGCCCCCAAAGCTGGGTCAGGTCGAGAGAAGGATAACTGATCAATAGTCACTATCCGGCCTTCATGTGGAAACAATAAGACTCGGAATATTGTAGCAACCACTGCTTGCATTGCATAAGTCCAACTACGACCTAACAATAGATTGTAGTCGATGGGGGCATCAACTACCTCTACTTCGACGCACATGGTCTTTCCTCCTAACTGTACAGGGAAAGAAGGAATGATGCCATGTGGTCGGAAAGAATGACCATCAAACACAGTGAGGAGAGTAGGTGACAGAGACAACTCAGGTTGACCAATGGCTTTCCAGCATGCTAACAACATAACGCAAGTCGAAGCGCCCTCATCTACGACTGTGCGGAAAATATTCAGTGTAAAAGTTTTCGTGGGATGAACCACTACTATCTGAAACGCAACGTGGTAAGGCAAACGAGGTTTCAAGTCAGTCGTATCTAACATGATGGTACCCGGGTTACAAGTCTCAGTAGAGCCTAAAGCAGTCAACAAGTCTTTCCTCTTAGCAGGGAAACTTTGGAGGACCTCGAAAGCGGACATAGCACAAGGGGTTTGTGATAAATCTTCCACCACAGAGTAGTTCTGGGTGGCCCTTGCATTTGGATTGTGAGAAGCACGCTTGAACGCACCTTTTGGAATGCGTGTCATCATTTAACCCAACTTCTTTTCAATCTGTAGAGGAAGAGATGGGATCTCGGCTTCTTTGCCTTTCTCAGGGGCGCTTGGTTTGCTATAGTCATGCACTCTAGTCGTTATGAAAGCATCACTTTTCACCATATATACGTTCGCGGAAGATGAATTGTTTGGGGGAGGGCAGTTTTCTTGGCTGCCCGCCTCAGCGCTTGTAGAGGCTTGAGTTAAATTTTGCCCATGCTAAAAGGGATTAGTCAACACGGCTTGTTGTTGCTGTGTGACAAACTTCTGGGCCTCCGCAAGTCGAGGGCATAGATGGGTCGGGTGGTCTTCCGCACATAGGTTGCACGGATACCTCGCCTTCCTCTTTTCTATGGTGCCCCCGCCAGCATTATCATTTGGTTTTTTATCCCCCTTACTCTTCTTGCATTGTTTTTTCTTCCCTTCAGGCTGCTGGTTGACCTTTGGGTTAGTCGTCTGTACGGAGTGTACTGCCGACGTTTGAGTAGAAGGATCAGCCAAAGCAGTAGTCTGGCTGGCCGCTGAGTGTTGTATAGATAACTATTGCAATTGTTGTGTCAATTGCTCAGCGGGCTTGGTTTGTGCGGAACCAACTATACCATTGGCATGTGGTCCAACTCTCTGTCTAGTCTTGTCCAGAATCGATCATGGTGCATCTGGCAGGATGGTATATAATAGACCAGACTGAGAGTAGATAAGCTCAAACTGTTGAGCCCTCATGATGGCCTCTTCCTCGGAGAAAACCCCATAAGTTGCGATGTCTTTGGACAATTGGGGGACTAAAGACTTAAGAAACCACTCCAGCAGGAATGTTGGTGGAACTGGCACTTTGATTAGACTTTTTCGGCGTCTCCACTCTCAGATATGATCCGAGATATGATTTGCTGTCGTCTGTTCGAAATTGGCTAGCAACTATGTGCCGATGTCATATCTCATAGGTAACTAGAAATGGTTAAGGAAATCCATAGCCAGTTCACCGAAAAAAGAATATCGTGAACGATCAAGCTCTATGTACCATTTCGCAGCACTCCCAATAAGAGTGCGTTGAAACAATCGCAACTGGATGGAGTCATCTTTCAGTGAGTTAGATGAGCACCATAAGTGGAAAGTAGTCACGTGATCACCTGGATCTTCATTAGGCTTGGCCTCGAACTTTGGAATGTCCGAAGGCAACTTCGTTGGCATAGGAGGCCAACGCGGATCGTGACAGATAGGATCATTTAACAACCGTGTTAAATATGGCAAGTGTAATGTCGCCAATAATGGTAGTTTAGGTTGCTGCTGATAGCTGGGATAAAAGGGTCCTGGAGTTGGACTGGCACCAGGTTGCCAGGAAAAGTTTGGTTGTTGGCCCAGGTTCTGGTAGAAACCATGGCCCTAACTAGCGTAAGGGTTTTGCATCTGAGGAGACATCATTGGCTGATTCCCCATGAAGGACATAGGATGTTGGGCATTCATCATGTTTGACGGACTTTGGGACGGATTACCCCATGCCGGTCCTGATGGAAGAGGCATAGAAGTCTGTTCGGGGTTCCAATGGCTGTGGAAAGAGTTACCCTAGAATGACATTCCAGAGGATGGAACGGATCCTTGTGTTGAGTTCCAAGGTCCTGGTATATGTGCCCTCGACGTAGGAATAGTACCCTGTGCCAGTGTAGACTGTCCAAAAATGGGTGTGCCCCCAGATGGGAAAGCGGTGGATGCAAAAGTGGTATTACCAAATGTCCCATTCCAGACAAATGGTGACGAACCTACCGGCAAAGTTTGCGCAAGTGTTCCTTGACTCCCGACTCCAAGTGGACTTGTGTGTGTAGGCTGTCCAGCGGACTGCTGATGCATACCACCAAGCGAAGGGGACGAAGGAGGAATATGACCTCCAGCGTAAGGAAAAACATTGAAAGGGACAGGAATGCCCCCAAGTTGACCCTGCAGAGGAGCGTTAGAGCTCCCTTCCCCCAGACCCAAAGTCTGTAAAGTGGAGTAGGTGAGTATAGGACTGGTACCCGAACTAGGCATACCGTATGAAAATGGAGCGCCTGTCGCACTAGGTGTGTAAAGAGGTGTGGTCGCCGCGATAGATGGGGTCGGTCCACTTTGCGATGTAGTTGCAGCTGAGACCGTGGTGGCCCGGACCGCCGACAAAGGCAAGTTAGGAGAAGCTTCTCATGTGGTAGCAACAGTGATAGGAATGGAAGAAATCCCAGAGGAAGTAACAGAGTTTGGTTCCATAACTGGGTTAGGCACTGACAGGCGTTCGTAAAATTGAATTGGCACAATAATGTCCGGCCACGTATCATTGTTTGAGGTTTCAACCAATCCAAGATTGGCGGTCGATTCCTCGAGGGGTTGTTCGGGCTCAAAATCCCCAGTTGCTTCGAAAGACCCTTGATGGTCTAGCTTCCGCCTCAATGGTGGCGGGGGTGGCTCCAGTATAACCGGCGGCAGGCCCAGAAGCCTTCGTGATCGGCGGAGCTCTGAATCCTCCACTATGTGAGAAGATTCACGAAACGCTAAGGTATTCTACATGAATAAACAGTAACACTCACTAAAAGAAAGCCCCTAGAACATAAATCAAGCAGCACTAAAATAGTTGGAAGAATAGTTACAACAACCAACACTAGAGAAACTTACCGGTGCAAGTGAAACTCGAATACGGAAGCACCCTCCGGGTATACTCTGCAAAGCGTGGCCCGATGTCTGTCCTAGGTACTGCGGTATACCCCCGCAGTCACCTGTGTATGTCCCTAGAAAATATTGGCAACTAGTTTGCCAGCACGTGAACAGTCACCAAGTGGGTACAGTCGACAGTCAGGTAGACCACAATGAGCAGGGTATCAAGCCCGAAACCTATCAAGGGTATCGAGAGAAAATGGTCCGGAAGACAACTGAGGGCCTCGAATGGATTCGAGACCCATGAATCTCTGTGGCAAATGCAAACGACGGAATCCCTTAACAAATCCTCGATATGTGTTCTCCACAACGCTCGGTCCAGCTTTGGAGGGGTTATATCCGCTGCCTTTCCTTATGCGACCTCGTGTTTAGCCCCTGTGTTAGAGGGGGGTCCCGGATAACTTTCCGTAACTGGACTTCTACACTCCCTATTGAGAGACTCCAATGTTTGGTTTGAGTGGCCTCGGAGAATTTACTCTCCAACCTATTCCAAGGCCCTAGTCTTGAGCTAGTGTATGCACCCTACAAACAAAAAGTCTAATTGATTTTAATTAGCGTTGCTTTTAATGGGCGTTTTTTTAAGTCACAAGGTGCGAAAGTGAAATTGATGGTGTGTAAAAAGACTCAAAGCAAAATGAACAAGAAATGCTTGGAAACAAAACTTTTACTAAAATGCAAAACCAACAAATTTTCAACAAGAAAGACTTCTTTTCTTTTTCAGATTTACTAAGATTTCATGCAGTAAATATAAAGGACTTTCGCTCAGATCTACGAGCTACTTATACTCTAAATGCACTGCAAAAACTTATGCAAAAAAACTCTTTCCTAGCTATTGATGCAACAACACAATCTTCAAACCAAGAAGAAAATGAAACAAGATTTTATTTTATTTTATTTTATTGCAAAATAACGCAACAAGGAAAAATGATGACAAGAACAAAACCAATAGAATGAAAATAAAACTCTGGCTTAAAGCGCAGATCACAAAAAGAATCAGAGCACAAAATGCGAAAAGGAAATCAAGACAACACCGATTCTAACACTTGCCTAAAAACCATAAAACAAATATTTTTTCTCTTTTGTCTTTTCTATCAAAACATCAACTAACAAACACAGGAAAAGGATCAGATTCCCTAACCTGCTAACTGTGCAGCTCCAGACTCTATACCCCTGAGAGGAGCTCTTCTCACCATAGGAGGGGATGACTGCCCCACCCAAGCTGAAAAGATACTAATCAAGCCCGCGACTGTCACCAATACAGTGCGCGTGCAAACGTGTGCTGAGTCAAAACAGCGCGCGGGTACCCGCGGGATACGCCTAAACAGGCCGCGAGTCTGTATAAAAACTGAGAAAAAACAACACACAGGCAGCCCAGACCTGAAAAAAGGCCACTAGTATTGACAACCAGGGTCTCTCAAAGGCTTGGATGCTATTACTTCAACAGAAAAGGAAAATTTTCAAAAAAGAAAACAAATGCAATGAATGACTAACACAAAAAGGCAGACTGAAAAAAAAGACAATAAACCAAAAAGACCCAGACAGGATCCAGAAAGCCCCCTGAGAAGGTAAACTTCTGACAGGGAAGAGGAGACTGCCTCTTAAGCTTTCTGATCTCTACACGCTACTGAAACCACTACAGAAGGCATTCAAACGCAGGCTGTAGAAGGTTAGGGCGTGGGTCACACGCGTGCAGGACTTCTGCAGGCTGCGTGTACCTCTGTGTGTCTTGAGAATCAATGTCAAGCAACAGCCAAGGAAAAACTGGTATTGATAACCAGGTTCCCTGCTAGCTTTTGACCTAACAGACAACAAACAAACAAAGAAACAAGTTGAACTTCTTTGAACTACCCAAAAGACCTTTAACAAAATCCGGGAAACCCTAAGGGAAATATCCCCAGTGGAGTCGCCAATTCTGTTGTGGGGTTATTCTACCCTACGGACTAACAAGCTAGGGCTTAAACTTGCATGCAGATCATGACCCTTCATAAATAACCTTTAACCTTCTACCCCAACCTAAAACCCTTTGTCACAAGCAAACAAAGGAAGAACCAACTAACCTTTTTATCGACGGCTGGTGTAGATCCTCCGTTGAGATTTATCTCCTTGCTTCTGCTGCTCCTTCCAAAAAGCGATCCTGCAATCAAGACAAAACTATGCATGCATGCTATTGTTCTACTAGAGGGTTAGAGATTAAACAAAAATCACATAAAACATATAAGACTCATGTATTTGGGACGAGAAAAGTATCTTTTTATTAATCTCAATATGAACCAACTTACAATGATTATAGAGACCGACCACCGTTCCTCGATCCTGATCCTGGGCTCCTCCTCTTCTTTGTCCTCCAAATGCTTTTCTTGAATTCTCCTAAATCTTGAGGAAAGGCTAAAGGGTTGGGACAAAACGGATTCGGTAATTGGGTAGAGTTTCTTTGCTATGATTTTCCTCCTTTGAATAGAACCCCTACCCCTTATTTTATAGGCTAGAAGGAGCTAGGGTTTTAGACAAACTCTCAGCCATGCATGGCTGGGAGTTCCAGTTAACTGACCCAAATCTTTTCTTCTCGGCGGAAACTTTATTGATTTTTTTCTTTGTTAGGTAAACGCTAGTTGTAGTGGGCCAACCCGCGTTCCAACGCATGTAGTATAAGGCCTGCTAGCATTCCAACGCGCCCAATAGTGGGTTAGGGCGTGGGTTACTTGGTTTAAGAGGTTTTTTGAAGAGTCTGTTCAGCATGGCGTTGGCAATGAAGGGAAATGAGTTGGCCTGATGCTAGGTAAGCATGAATGGTGCAATTTAGGGTTATAACACCCATGCATACTTACTTCCCTGATTGATAAATCTAGAGACAAAAAAAAACATTTTTCCACTTGTACGCACCTTGCAAGTAATACAACAAGCGTATACGTTGGTTGCTCCACTACAGCCCGCATACATCGGGATTTGTGCTAGAAAATCAAAATTAAATGTCAGGTTTCCATGTCACGAGAGGATATCTCTGATCCTTGGCCTTCCATATACTAGAAACATTCTAACTTGGCCCTTCAGTTTCATTTTGAAGGCTATAAAGAAACCAATTCTGAGCTATGGAAAAGGAGAGAGAATTCAACTTTGAGAGAAAAGTTACTCTAGAGAAATTATTACTTCATTATTGAGTCTAAATCCCTTTGTCCTTTAAGTTTGAACACAATTTTCATCCCCCCAGCTCTTCCCTTATTGATGGAGAACCTCTTTGTCTCCCTTATATGAGATTGCCTTTGGTGGAGGATCGAAGTGGCAGAGGCCCAATTGGAAGGAACTCAGTTTATTGGTTTCGAACCATCCCGACATAGAAGTCTGTAATGTTTTCACTTCTTCTGATCATTTATTAATAGAAATACTCCTTTCCCGTCCAATTGATATCTTGAAAATATATGTGTTATGATCCATGGGAATGTTTGTTTTGTATATTAATGGATTATGATATCTAATGTCCTAACCTGTTATATCATCACTATATGCTTTCTTTGCTTGTTTGTTGAGAAATTGTTCCAGGTATAATGCTTTGGGTCGAAGTGCTCAACGGTGGACATCATCAAACGTTTGGATGAGGTAAGACTCTTTATTACTTCTATTTCACATTAGTTTATATACCATATGATGGAATTGAGTCAATTTCTACAGTCCTACCTATCTATTGTGGTTCACCCTAGCCATAGAGTGTAACACCCAAAAAACAAAAATCGTCCTCCATACAAGAACAAATAATCTTTCTCTCTACGGGTTCTAATTTGGAAAGTCCAGGATCTAGCCCAAGCCTCTGATCAATATTCTCTAATTATAAATCAAATGAGACTTTAAGACCATGATAGTCTCACCTATAAATAAGACACGGGCCCTTTCGGCCTCTGGTGCAGGTCTTATGATACCCGTGACCTTCTCCTTCGTGCTTCAGCTAAGTCTTGGAGTTGGCATTAGCCCCTTTTATCTTAGCCTCTCCTCATATGTGACCTTGGTGATGACCACGTGATTATGGGCGTGGCCACAAGAGGTTTGGAGTCAAACTACTTTTGGGCCCGCAATCTGCCTCGAGTCTCCATGTGTCCTCTTGATGAAACCACGGTTTGGATTGCGGACCACCCTCGATATTTTATACTTAGTGAAACTCCTATACCCGTAATGCTATGGGATCATCGATCTCGTGATCTTGACATAACTGTCTGAATCGACGGTTCATATTTTCACCTCTCAAATCTAAAGACCCGATCTGTCCTTCCTAGATCAACGACTGTGATCTCTTCGCAATTCTGGACTTCGAGGTTTTGAAATCTCAAACCTTTATTCTTTTGTAATTCAACCTTCTAGATCTAACAATCTATAGACACCTGTCCTTATCGATCAATGGAATTTCTTCCACTTCGGGTGTTTGACCATTCAACCCAAATCAACGGTCCTCCAGCCCTCTTCACTATTGACGATCGAGATCTCCTTTAGGTTTCGGACTTCTGAGATCTCAAATCTCAAACTTTTTTCCAAATGAATTTTATCCTAAGGCTACAATCCTCTGATGCATGTCCTACTGATCTGACGATCAAGGATTACTTCAGGTCTTCACCCAGAGCTCACAGATTTGCGCCACATGTCCTCCAAATCCAATGGCTATGAATCACTTTGGGACTTTACTTTGAGTTCATGGATTCATGCCATGTCTCCCTTATATCTATTGGTCCAGGTTCACTTCAGGTCTTCAGGTATTCGGGGTTCGACAATCTCAGTTCTCAAGATAAATCCCCACTATAATCTTCTCGGAGTTCTCGATCTATTGACAAGTGTCTTCCTGCCAATCGATGGCTCACAACTCTTTGGTTCTTCAGGCTTCAAGAATCTCAAGTTTCAAACTTACCCCCTCCCAGACTCATGATATCTGATGGCTCATATATGTTCCTACGATCGGACGACTAAGATTCTACTTTGAGTTTCCATCTCTTCGGGCTTTGGAAACTTTGAATCTCAAAGCTTGACATGTTCTCTCTCCTATTCGTGTGAACATTAATACTTGTGCACTTTCCTTAGATCTGACGGGTGTCGATCCTTTTCACTGTGATCCAATGACCATTGTCACTCCTCCTTCTGAGATTTTGATTTCTCCCACTTGGTAGATTTATCAGTCTTCAAAGGTTTCAAAACTTTTCTCCTCCTATGAGTCCTAGTCTTGGATCTCGTCAACACTTATGATAAGTGCTATCCCTTGTGAGCTTGGTTCTTAGGGGATATTGACTTCCCACATACTCCTTGCATTAATATGCTCACATCAGATTGACATTCCATGAAATTCCTTGATCCAACGGTCTATATCACATCGCAACTTTGGATTTCGGAAGTTTACTCGTGCCAACGTGCGATTCTCCTGATGTACAGACTCTGATCTCACCAATCCGACGGTCAAGGAGGGTCCCGAAAAATCCTTGGATCTATGGTCCAGATTGCATCGTGACTTTGGGTTTTAGATTTCAGAGAATCCATCCTCTTCACGATGATTACCAACATTCATTGAACTTGCGAATACTGAAGGAATCGAGGCATTAACATATGCACTCCTTCTTCAAATCTAACGGTCGTGACAGACCTTAGATTCTCCCAAACAGATATCATTCATTCATCTTCCAATCAAAAGGATATTCCCTTCCGATACTTGAATCTCGCTATTCTTCCTGAGCTTCATCAGTTATGAAGGACCTAAGAGCATTACACTCTTTCTACTGGACTTAACATTTAGAAGAATTTATGCGTACCCCTTGTGCTCATTCGTCAAGTCTGGAACTTAAGTGGTTCTCGGTTTTTGCTTGCCTCGCAGGGATCCTGTTCATATCTGCACTACCTCTCCTAAGTGTAATTGAATCCATCCTTCAAGGGTATCAAAATGAATAGGAGGTTCGACATGCATTCATGAAACTGTGTCTAAGGTCGACAGACATATAGTTCGTGACTCTAGCTTAAACCACCACAGGACACACGCATTTATGAGTATAAAACATGTCCTATCCATATTATTTCCTACTTTCTTAATTTCACATTCAAGAAGATACAAAAGAAGGAAATACAGCATAAATCATGAAGCAAACATAACCATCCCTGCAAAATTCATAGGATATCCAACTTTAACTTACAATACCACTTAAATACACAATATATGTGATTACTTATCTATTACAGGTGGTAGCCAACTAGTTGACTATGTTGGTTCATCCTTAAACCATACCATAGGCTCATAGGCATTCATTCTTAGCACTCTGGCCACCCCGTGCCAAGCCATGATATCACCAGGGAACTCTTGCAACTCTCAAGGATTCTTTCTTTGTTCAGCTTCAACTCGGGTTCTATTCTCTAAAACTTTTGGAGATTTCCCTCTATTATGGCCTCGATGAGGCTTATCATATTCTCTTTTTTCATCTAGCTCATGACCTTCTATTCATTATCTCCTAGAGAGATCTGTGCATCTCCCTTATGAGCTTGCGCTCTCATATCATGTCTCCCCGCTGGTTGTTCGTGTGTATCTATCTTACCGTCCTTCTTTTGGAAGGTTCCCAACCCAACACGTTCCTTCTGTCAGAAGGAAGGTCGGGTCTGCAAGTCTCTATGGTACTTCAGGTTGAAATTCTCTAGCTAGACCATGCTCCCATTCATGGGGGCGGTTGATAATTCAACCACTGGTCCTTTCTTAATTAACTGATTTCTCTCCTTGGAATCTGAAGGAGGTTTATCAGCCTCATCAAGGGAAATTTGGGGTTATTTGATATAATGAACCCTCTCATATAGTTTTCACATTCTTCCTCTAGTGATATCATGGCCGATACTTTTAAGGCTTCACCCCCACAGTCAGTTATTGACAACTCAAACAATAATACATTTGCATTGTCCACATGCCTTAGCATGGTAATTCCTATTTTATGATTAATTACAAATAGGTGGAAACAAGGATATTACAATTCCCTCCTCCTTAAAGGAACATCGTCTTCGATGTTCTTCCTCAAAAACACCTGTCATGACTTTCTCATTCAATGTTTTCAGAAATATTGATCTTTCTCTTTCAGTCAGGTCCTTTTTCAGACCCTTAATATTTGTCACATGCTTTTAGTAATTCTTGGATAATCAAGCACGTTAATCATAGTCTTATTGGAAATCATTGTATAAAATTGTTTAGGAAAGTTTTCATAATCTTATCACAATAATTATCTGCGTATTTTGTGGATTTGTATCCACATAGTTGTTTTGTTATCCAGGCTCATTTTTTTCCCTTAATGTACCCATTGGGTGCATGATACCAATGAATAGTTTACAATAACTATCAATATTTCATCTTCCTTATGGTCACTCACCCTCCAGGCCTAGGATCAGGCATCCCCTTCTCTGCTATACAATCCCTTGGGTGATCCATCTTGCCTTTCCAAGGTTTTCTTGCACAGGAAGAACTACCCACCATGTGCATGATCCCAATAGTTTACAAGAACTATTAAGGTTTCCTCTTCCTTGCGGTCACTCACCCTCCAGGCCTAGGCTCAGGCATCCCCTTCACTGCTATACAGTCCTTCGGGTGATCCATCTTTCCCTGCCAAGGTTTTCTCACACAGGAATAATTCCAGAGACTCTATCGAGTCTTACAGTCGAGGCATCCCTAATACTCTCTCTTTCAAGGCATCCCTCCAGTGTGTGTTACCTCAACACAATATATTCTAGAATATCATGGCTTACCACGGGGTTCTCATGGATCAATAGTATCCATTTTTCATGATTTTACAACTTAACAACCTTCTGGCTCAGCTAAAGTTAGGGAGGAAGGTTACTCTCCTTCTCCCGAGTCACTCTTTATTTCATGCAATTGGATTATACTCTTTCTCACCTATATCATAGGCATATAAAAATTCACGAGACATCATCATAAATTTTAATTCAAAATTTTCTTGTAATTATGTGACCCACAGATATCCAAATTCCACATTTTGTTCCCATATTTATTTTCATATTTGTACTGCATAGGAACAAGATTCATAATTATGGGACTTTCCTTCCCACATCGGTTTGGCTTAGCAAGCAATTGGTCTTCCTTATGGATTAAAACGATGTTGTATTCAAGACTCCTTTTCTTCCTTTACTTTCAACTTCAATCAAACAAACAATTGTTAGTTTCCATGTGCCTGCATTTTATTGTATCTTTATAACGTCATCACAAACAATTTTATAATTTTGCATACTAACAATCAAATTCACTTTCTCAAAAAGGAAATATCATTCCTTGCAGTTTGGCTCAGTAGGCAATTGGTCTTCCTTTAGGTCTTACAATACTGCCATCTCGAAGATCCATTTCTTCCTGCAATTTGAACATTCCTCAGCCAAACAAATTGTTAGCTTTCATGCACATTACCTTTTCAAAATCAATCATACTAACATTCCAAGTCATATTCATCTTTTCAAGGATACAAAGAAAAATGATACATCATCCCTTACCTATGCACCATTTCATCCTACCAAATGATTTTCAAAATGTAATTTAGATATCAATTGACCTTAATGAATGTGCCAACATTCATGGCCACATTCATACCCAGTGCACCTTTGCATTGATTTTACGTTTCCCACACTCTACGACAAGTACTTGGTCATGGTGCGTTGGAGCTTAGCCCATCTTTTCACCATATGGTTTATTCATTCTTATTCATTGTTACAGCAAGACCATACTTCTTGCCATAGACCAATCATGATCCAAAATCAGTACCCCTGAAACTCAAAAGTTTCACATGAATTCCTTTAAGAATTCTTCCTCCATTAATAATAAGGGTTCCACCACTCATGGCCACCCAATTTTTTTTTCCTTCATCGATTTCATAATGTAAGTAAAACATTGGAAGGTACTCCTTCCTTAATGAAAATCCATTGTCTACCCTCTTATGTGACATGAATTCTCTAAATGTATTCCTATTGGCCCTTGACCAAGTTTTGGTGAGCTTGGGTCACGTTTGACCCATTTTGGGACTTCGACAAGCTGGTCAAAGGAGGATCACAAGGCGAAGCGGAGATCACAATATCTTGACCCCTTATTAGGATATGTTTGGGTTTAGAGTTTATGTAACAGGTATGGGATGTCAGCCCATGGGTTTACCCATGTTTAGGCCCATTTTGTAATGTATAAATAGAAATCTAGGCGATGTAAGTGGGAAGTTATAAGGGTAATGAGGCCAAGATGATAAGTGTTAGAGTTTGATATATGTGATTGAAAAGGCTTTGTGCTTACTGTGTGTTAAGAACTTGCAGAGCTATGTGCAAGTGATTGTAATAAGGATTTGTGCTTAAACCTAGCTCAGGGAAGGAGGATATGTCGAGGTGTGTGTAGATATCTTGTCCTATGTGGAGTGGGTTCCTATGGCTCTGTGCTTGTAGAATATTGAGAGAAGATAATAAAGAAGAGAAGAGTTTGTGGATGTAGCCCCATGCTAGGGTGAACCATGTATAACCTGTGTTGTGGTTGCTATGTGCATTATAGTTGTTATGTTATTGATGTGATGTATGCTTAGTATAATGATATATGTTAGATGCATATGAAATAATAGCTTAGTGCTTAATAATGTGAATGAATGCTATATCTGATCTATTTCTATGTATTAAGTGCTTGGAAGTGCTAGATCTGGTTGAATAATCTGCTTTTTTGTAATTAGGGATTGAATCTGTGATGTGAATAAGGGATAATTGCTAATGAATGTTAACTGCTAAGTTCTCTGCTAAGGTATTATAATCACAGATCTATGTCCTAGCTAGGTTGTAGACATCCAAGTCCTGCAACCACCCCTGCCTCTACCTCGGGTGAGACTTCATCTGCTTCACATGTGTTGTCGAAAGGGCCGGTAGTTAGGGTTTTTTTGGTGTGTTGCTGAAGTGTTGAACCTTGGGTCTACCTGAGTGCCAACAAATGGTTTCGTTGTTGGGACTGAAACTATGATTGTTGGGAACTGAAGAAAAGAGAAAGCTTGGTGCGTAGATCTGCTTCCCTAATGCATAGTATTCTACTTGAATTGCGAAGCTCTATGCTAAGAAGAGAAGTTTGATCTAAAGAAAAGAGGTAAGATCTTGAAGATTTTTTCTCTGAGAAAGGTAAGATAAGTGAAATTTTTTATTTTGAAAGAATGGATCTAGGTATGTTTAATAGATTTGGTCCTAGTCTAAAAACTAGGGTAGAACTAGAAGAAAGAAGATTTGATATGAATAGATCTGATAGAAATAATGAAAGATATGTTATTCCTATGCATAGAAAGAATTGTTGGACTAACAAATGGATGCAAGATCCTAGAAATAATTTTTTGCGGACCCACCACTGTGATCCCAGTGTGCAGTATAGGAAAGGTTGGGGATAGTTCAAGAGAAAGAGAGGATTAAATATTTTCTATAGTTGCAGAATATTGGGACATATTGCTAAGGAATGCCCTGGTAGAGGTCCTATTTTCCTTTGTTTTAAGGCTAATGGACATGAAGTTTTGGATTTCCCTAGAATGATTGCAAAAGTTGAAAAGATGAATATGAGACAAGAAAACTATGAGACATGACAAGAAACTAAGGATATGATAGAACCCCAGAAAGAATCAGAGACTGTATTATTACAGATGAAAGAAAACTTGAACGATCATAGTGATATCAACTTATCAGAGATCTTAAAAGAGAAGGAGCACATAGAAACAAGAATAGGAGACTTCGACATAGACTGTGTCCTGGATGAGGAAACACAGGTGAATATCATGACAGAAAGAACTTGGGAAATTTTGGGAAAGCTTGCTATGGTTCCTTCATTAGGAGGAATATGATTATTTAGAGGAAATTTTATAACCCTATGTGGAAGGCTTATCCAAACATCTATGAGTGCTCATGGAACTTTGATAGAAGAATAATTTGAGATCGTTAAATTTATTGAGAACAATGCCTCATTTGCTATTTTTCTAGGAAAAAACTAGATTGAGAAAGATCAGATACGAAGGAAACAAGAAGAGGAGGATCTAGAATAGAAAAAGAAGGAATTAAGAGATTTCATGGCCATGAGAATAAATAACTTACTGGAAGAACAAGAGAACTAGTCGAAGCTACTAAGGACCAGAGATTTGGACGTCAAAGTTGAAAGGACACAGGAAGACTGGAAACACCTATGTGTACAGGAGAGTAGAGCATCTACCCCAGAAAGAGAAGAAGTATCATCCTTGAATCCTATGAAATACCCTCCAAAGCGTGAAGTTACCATGCCAAGAAGATATAAGAACAATACTGGAAAGAGGAAACCAGTGACTCAGATTTCAAGAAAGAAATCCAGAAAGCTCAGCAAGAAGAAAGAAAAGCTAGAAAAGTTACAGTAAGTTCCAGAGAGGACTGCGCATAAAGAAGGTTTGTAGAACTGGAACTTCGTCAGGATATCAAAATAATGAAGATTGGCACTTCACCACGGTGAATCAATATGACCGTTGGAGGCATCCTAACCATTAGAACGACGCTCTAGAACGACTAGAAACACAATTATTGCTGGAACATTCTCCACTGAACCATTGGGACCGCGCCATAATGGATGGAATAACATTGATTGAGGCTTTCCTTCCTGTTGATAGAGTCCGTTACGACGTTGTCTATTTATCCCGTCGAGCGTTTCACCGAGAACACTTTTTCCAATTGTGATTATCCAAGCCCACAAAGAACTAGTTGCTTTTTCGCAGCGATCATTGAGACCTCGCCATCCATTCTGTTACATTCAGTGTTTTTCATCGACCTGAGATATAATATCTCGAGTGTGCATGTTGGATGAAATTAACACAGTAGAAAAATCCATCGAATAAATTCTGATAGACATCATGGCTGAGAAAGTGATGTCCGCAAGCATCCAAGACTCATCGACGAGAGGAGTGCAATCATTCCCGTCAACTTCTCGTGTATCTGGACCATCCCAAGTTGCGACCAAGAAATGAATGAAGCATCGTGATGACTTAGAGAATGCGAAGCTGATCCCATCTATCCTGACCGTCTACATCCCACCTCTAGCTGGCGCGGTGAGTCATGACAGTGTCCTGAGGGACTTCGACTACATAGTTATCACTGTGTTCCTCTCGAAGGGGATATGCATAGTCAGACCATAGTTGGAGAGGATTTAGACATTGAAGATCAATGACTATAACCTAGAAGACCGCAAGATCTATGGCATGCTCATGCCATACAATTACTTGACCAAGATAAAGGGGAAGAAGTCGAAGATCATCCCCTAGCTGTGGACTATAGACATCACAATGTCCACTATCTTGAACATGATGAAGATACCACACTTTGGAAGACATCATGAGGTTAACACGTGCGTTAAGATCCTACTGTCATGCTTCCATGGTGGTTATCTGTGGTTGGACAGGTGTATCATCGTCAATCCGGTGTTGATCCATAGGATCACCAGACTAAGCATGCAAGGACCAGACCCACAAGAATTTTATCCAGGAAAGGCTGTAGATCACGCCCTCCCTGGCACAGATAATCAAATAAACCTATGGCGATGTAAAAAAGGGGAAGCAGGGATACAAGGTATCCTCCATCCAGAATGGCGCAGTGCACCTAGCCTTCCAGTTGATTGATGGTAAGATAGTAAGGAAGAACAGAACCATGCAGGTCACGGGGTTTATCATCGACCTCGCAGGAAAATGTGTGGAAGGGATACAAATGAATTGGGTGAGATTCCTCATCAACCAGTTAGAGAAAGACTTCCGCAAAGCTTAGGATCAGGGATATGAGTTCCATTTTAGTTGGATGCTAATCCTCATCACCTTCATTGCTTGTGAGATGGTGGAAGGTGTGACCTTCCCTGAGATTGATCCATTAGAACCCTTAGCTGCGAAGTTCACCATACTCTGGTATTTGAGTGACATGGATAAACAATGGTAGTCAAATGTGGTGTTCCACACTTATTACCTACAGTTGAAGAGGGCTATTGAGTCTTCCCCTTGCATGACACTAAATACCCTACACAGGTTCAGACCATTTGTGAATTTTCGCGCAGATAGACATTTTATTTATATCACTGCGCGAGGAGACGAACATAAAGAAGAGCTCCAATCTTACTACAATCTCAATAAGGAGGACATGCAAGAAACAACTAAGGAGTGGCCTACGGAGCTCCTTGTACCAAGAAAAACCGTTTGACCTCGACCTAATCGGAAGTCCTCTGGTCTCTCTCGAAGAGTATGATGCACCCAACAGTAGTAGAAGGAAGAAAAAGGAAGAGGTACAGAAGCTGAATAATGCATCAAAAGAGACTGCTTTAGACTCACCTGGAGGGGGAGGTGATGAAGAAGTAGACAAATAAGTAGACAAAGAAGAAGAAGAAGGATAAGAAGATGAGTAAAAACAAGGTGAAGTAACACCACCTAGGGACCCTATTGATGAAGCTGAGACCTCCAATAAAAGAAAGGTTTCCCCCATGAAACCTACATCGTGGAAGAAGTCTAAAGCT
Organism: Picea engelmannii; assembly: GCA_009831015.1. Lineage (NCBI taxonomy): Eukaryota > Viridiplantae > Streptophyta > Pinopsida > Pinales > Pinaceae > Picea > Picea engelmannii. The sequence goes on along the minus strand of ML779475.1, from coordinate 559,454 downwards.
AATAAACTACAAATGGATGGATGACATAGATTTCATCATCGTTGTTGTCTCAGATACCTTAGAAGATATATTAGAGCATAATGAAGCCAAACAAGAGACCATGTATGAAAGAATTGAAGCAGAGATGAAAGGGGTACAACAAGCCCTCCACTCCACTTGCGCAGTGTCTACTGCACCCCCGTCATTCGAAGGAATAGAGTTGGGAGACGAACCTGCCTATCTCCATCGAATAGTAGATGTGACAAAAGCTCACCTTCATCATGTCCAGGAGGAAAAAGAGCAGGACACAGAGGCCTTAAAACAAGAAAAAGAGGAAGTCAGAGAACAACGTCGGGTTGTACAATAGGAAAAAGATGATATTCAAGCCAAGTTTGTAGAGGATAGAGCGCAGATCCAGAAGGAGAGGGAACGACTGCTCACAGAGCATATTGGAGTTAAAGAAGTAGTCATTAGAGCACTTCACTCTTTGATGGGCTTAGAACATATGGAATAAGACCCAGTATAAAGAGAAGTAGGGAATCTTGACAAAGGCATTCAACAACTCCAATAGAGGATAGTTAAACTAGACTTACAAGTAGTGCCAAGCACTATGTAGGAAGTGCGATATCTAAGAGAAGAAACTGCGAGGAGTGTGGTTGAGAAAATCAAGGCATTATCCTTGAAATGCAAACATCTTAGCAGTCAAAGTGTGCAGACCTACGAGCACCTTGCAGAGGACCCTAAGCTCAGGACACTGGAGTCACAGCTCCAGGAGGCAAAACAACAAGCAACAACAGTGCAAGCGCAACTGAAGCTACTATCATCGGTCAAGAGGATGAAAAGAGCCAGGAACATCGCATGGTTCAACAGAAGGCCCATACCATTCAGATTAAGGTCATGGAAGTGACTCAGTGACTCCATCTAGTGCAGGATGCAACTTGCACACTTTTTGAGGAAATTGAAGGACAAGGTGCACAGCTAGAACAAGTAGTCACCTCATTTGAAAAATGATTGGAAGGACCTGTCACTGATAAGGTCATTCAGGAGTTTGTCGAGCAGGCTCTAGCAAAGAAACAGGTTGAAGCAGCTCGAGCCAAGCTCAAGACATTTGAGGCAGAGTTACCTAGATCAGAGTGACTCGGACCAAGTCACAAGTGAGTGTTGGGGGCCTGTTGGCGCTTGACCAAGTTTTGGTGAACTTGGGTCACATTTGACCAATTTTGGGACTTCGACAGGCTAGTTGAAGGTAGAGCGCAAGGCGAAGCGGATATCATGGGATCTTGACCCCTTGTTAGGGAATTTTTTGGTTTAGCATTTATGTAATGGGTATGAGATGTCAACCCATGGGTTTACCCATGTTTATGCTCATTTTGTAATGTATAAATAGAAATCTAGGCAATGTGACTGGGCGATACTAAGGGTAATGAGGCCAAGATACTAAGTGCTAGAGTTTTATCTATGTTATTGAAAAGGCTTTGTTCTTACTGTGTGTTAAGAACTTGCAGAGCTAAGTGTAAGTGATTGTAGGAAGGATTTGTGCTTAAACCTAGCTCAGGGAAGGAGGATCTGGTGAGGTTCATGCAGATTTCCTGTCCTATGCAGAGCGGGTTCCTAAGGCTCTATTCTTGTAGAATATTGAGAGAAGATAATAAAGAAGAGAAGCGTTGGTGGGCGTAGCCCCACGCTGGGGTGAACCATGTATATCGTGTGTTGTGGTTGTTGTGTGCATTATAGTTGTTATTTTATTGATGTGATGTATGCTTAGTATAATGATATATGTTAGATGCATATGAGATAATATCTTAGTTCTTTGTAATGTGAATGAATGCTAGATTTGATCTGTTTCTATGTGCTAAGTGCTTGGAAGTGCTATATCTGGTTGAATACTCTGATGTTCTATAATTAGGGCTTGAATTTGCGATGTGAATAAGGGATAATTGCTAATGAATGTTAACTGCTAAGTTCTCTGCTAAGGTATTATAATCACAGATCTGTGTCCTAGCTAGGTTGCAGACATCTGAGTCCTGCAACCACCCCTGCCTCTACCTTAGGTGAGACTTCATCTTCTTCGCAGGTGTTGTCGAAAGGGATGGTATTTAGGGTTTTGTTGGTGCATTTCTCAAATGTTGAACCTTGGTTTTTCCCCTGTGCCAAAAACTCCATGCAATGTGCTAGATATGAGAACCTTTATTCCCACAGAACCAATCCCCGAGACCACAGTATAACTAGCCTGGATGGACTATGTTTTCTCTCCACGCGATCGAGAACTGTGACCTCATCTCTATTGGTTTCCACGCTATCTTTACAGCTATCATGTCTGGGTGCTATGATCCTGGCTAAACCTCTTGTTTGCAATTCAATAATGAATATATGTCTTCCCACAGATCCAACGGTTGCAAGGGATTGTGGAACCTCAACTAGCTTGTAGTTTAATTCTCCTTCCAATCTCTGCAATGATTATGGGTCATCGATCTTATTGAACGACTGACGTTTGACCCGTTAACTCTAGTGGATATTAAAATCGATTTGACGACTGAGATCAGTTTCCTTTCGATGAAAAACTCATGTTTACTTTCGTTGTCAAGTTCTTGATTAACTTGATTTGATCAGGTATTTCCTTCACGATCCTCATGAACTCGATCTGTAGTTGATCAAAGGGATTTCTACGATCTCTTAGTAAAGGTTTTTGACCTTTTAAGTCAATCAAATATCATTTTCCTCAGATTCTCTTGCATCATACAATCAACCTTCACTGCTAGAGGTTCATACCTCCAACATTCGGTTTCTCCTTCTCGAATCATACACTACTTCGGTATCCATGGCATACAACTGTTCTTGGCTGCTAGCACCCTCTTTCTAATATTTACCTCATCAGTAGTGCTTTAGAGGGATTTTCACAATCCTGTCAATGATCTTTCAACCACAACATTCCCATGGTCACCCTCTACTTGAGGTTTCCCATTATTAGTAACTGTCTTCTTTACCCATTCCAATTCCTTTCTATACACAACATGCATCATTAGTTGAAATTTCAAATAAGAATACATGTATCATAACATTCAAATCCATAAATATTTTTCAACATGCCCTAACATATCTTTATGCACTTCATCACATTATCCTCAATGGTTTCCATGAATGAAATACAAACAGTTCTCAATTGTTTCTGCAGTAATACAATCATCAGCACTATGGCGTCAAGACATTTACCTTTATCAGTAAATCAACTTTCTCATTCCATAGGAAACATAACACATAGAAAGAAGGGAGTTAGGGGATCTCCCCTTCTTCCAGGTCTTTCTACACTGCCTGGGACTTTTCATCCCAGCTGAGTTATCTCTAAGGACCTCACTGCCATTTATTAACATGGCTTCAACCAAGTCTATTCAATCAAACATACTCCTTTATTCATTCATTAGTATTCTAATCATTACATGATTCTTTCAAAATGTAATCCAGGATTCTTATATATATATATATATATATATAAGCTTGTAGCTCACTACTCAGTTTCTCAGCAGTTAATAAGGTGGTGACTCTGTTCTCCTTATAGATTCCTTACACAGTTTCTTCACCGGGAACTCCTTCAGCATGAAACTTCCTCATTGCATATCCATCACTATCTGTGATGGCCTCAACCTTGAATTAGATTCATCTTGTCACTAAGCATTCTTTAAGGAATATAGACCTGCATTTCTGACATGAATCCAAAGCATGTGTCCACACCTATTTTAGTTTTTTTAACTTACATCCATGATGTGATTAACCATATGCATAATCATAAACCCATGTGTAGCTTCCATAGGTATATTTCACAACCCACCAACATCTCTATTTTAAAATAAGTCAACTCATGATTGTTCACCATCATTCTCAAGTGACCTTCAAGGAAGAATCAATTGCCTCTTATTATGACAACAGAGCATCCTTGCTCGTCCACTCTTTCTTCTATTTAGACTAATATTTATTGAGGGAATGGAACAAATTCCCCTTAAGCTATCATTCAAAACATAACTTTCATGACTCTTCGGAATGGAGTCAACCATGCATCCATGGTATTTGTTCAATCTTGGCAAGTGTTATGCTTGCCTCACGTTTCACTCATCAGGGAAACCATATTGGGCCTTTAGTATACTTATACTCTTACATCATACATTTGCATCACTTGCACATTTAATATAATTCATACCTAACTGGTATTAATATCAGGCTTCATATCAAGAAGCTTCACAATGCATTAATTCCATGCACTCAAACATATGTTGGACAACTGAGAGGGGGGGGTGAATCAGTTGTTTATGTGCTTAAACAATTATGGTTCTTTTAAACTTTTGTAGAGACTCTGATTGTTAATCACAATAATGCAGGGAAATAAACAATGGCACTTTCAGCATCATTCACATATATGTAAAACACAGAGACATATATTTCCCGAGGAAACCCATGCAGGATCAAACCTCTTTTCTTTTATATGATAAGTAATGGTTACATTCTTTACAGTATCATACATATGAGCACCAACTCATAATGAGGTTACAACCTCAGCTTTGCAAGCTGCAACTTGCTGAGAGCACCAACTCTCTGTTTTCTCTAGCACCAACTAGAAGGAAGCACTGAATCCCTAGTTTTTCTAGCACCAACTAGAAGGAAGCACCAACTCCCTGTGTTCAAGCACCCACTTGAACCT
>ML779475.1:476972-511460 GCA_009831015.1 Picea engelmannii | reverse complement strand
AAAACTCATTGTAAGTGATTCATATTGAGACTAATGAAAAAGATGCTTTTCCCATCCCAAATACATGAGTCTCATCTATGTTATTTGATTTATGTTTTATCTCTAACCCTCTAGTAGATCAGTAGCATGCATGCGTAGTCTTGTCGTGATTGCAGGAAGCTTTGTGGAAGGGGCATCAGCAGCAAGGAGATAAAGGCTCAACAGAGGATCTACTTCAATCATCGATAAAAAGGTGAGTCGATTCTTCCCATGTTTGCATGAGAAAAGGGGTTGAGATTTTGGGTAGAAGGTTAAAAGTTAAGTCTTAAGGGTCATGATCTGCGTACAAGCTCAAAACCCTAGCTTGTTAGTCCGTAGGGTAGAATACCCCACAACACTCAGTTTGGTATGTTATACCACCTTCTTCCTGAAGCACCGTGGTCTACTTATGACCCTAGGAAAAATCCCAGACCTCATGCCGATGGAATTGTAGGTTCTTCCAATGTAAAATCCGCAGACTCGGTGACAAACCAGTTGAAAGAGTTGTCTTTAAGCCAGTCTGCAGGAGGATTAGCCTCGTCTATGTCTTCCAATCCAACTCAATCGACAGATGTACAGTCCATGCAATTTTCAGCCAACTTGAATGGTAACCAACAACCAGGAGGGAATAAGAGGAAAGGAGGTAATAATTGTAAGGGCGGGAAAAATGGTAATAAACGCAAGGACAATAATAATAATGAGAAGATGGGTAGTAATGCTAGAGAGGGAAAATGAGAAAAATGTAAGGTGAAGTTTCCCTATAAGATTTGCACAGATGATGACCTTACCCATTTGTGCCGCAAACTTGCAGAAGGTGCAAGGCTTTTATCTCAATCGCCCACTGTGCTGACGAATACATTCCCACATAATCAACACTTAGCCTCGAGCTCCTAAAATGCAAGAAATGAAGTCGGTGGAGGTCAAAACTAACAGTCGCAATATGGAGGCCGTTTATGTATCAATATGGTCGATGCAAAAATAGATGTAGCCACTTGATCTCGAGACTATAGTTCTAAAAAAACTAATTCTGGTCTAGAATCTCCTCCTCCTCCAGATACGACTTTACAGATTGAGAAACCAAAGCCACCACCTCGTATTCCGAAAGGAGTACTTAAGCACTCTACCCATAATCCAAATTCTAGAGCCACCCAGAACTAATCTATTGTTGAGGAACTGGGCCAAACCCCTTGTGCGATGTTGGCTTTGGAGTTACTCCAGACATGTCCTTCACAGAGGAATGCCTTACTCTCTTCTCTAGGATCTCTAGAACTCGGTGGCTCAAAGTTTATCAAGTTTGAAATCACATATGTTAAGCCTCTCTTTCCTAACCATGTGTCTTTCCAAATCCATGTGAATTATTCAAAGTATTCCATCAAACGTGTGGTTGTTGATGAAGGGGTTGTTACGTGTGTGATGTCCCTAGCCTGTTGGAAATATCTTGGTTATCCGACCTTTCCAAGTCATCGAACATATTGACTTCTTTTGACAGTCATTCCTTCTACCCTCACGGTATTTTCCCCGCCTTTTGGGTCTAGTTAGGTGGGAAGACTGTAGAGGTAGTTGACATGCCTCTTGATTATAACTTGTTACTAGGTTGAAATTGGACTTATGCTATGATCTTCATCATATCGTCTATCTTCCATATTCTTTGTTTTCCTCATGAGGGGAATATCATGACGATCCATCCATTATCCTTTGTGTTCTCTAGTCCTAATGCATCTCTTGTACAGTCGATCCTCGTGATCGAAAATTCTCAGTCCAAAACTGATAATATCGGTGTCAAAATGTATTCTTCCCTTATGGGTACTTTCAACTTTTCAACACCGAACCATCAAGTTTATTCCATGTCCAGTAAGCCCATCTTGACTGGGAGGTCCATTCCTTTCTGCATGTCTTATTTTGATGATCCCTGGACCCCACCTTCCCCAACTTTGTCTTGTGAAGGACAGGCGCATGCTGGGATGGACATGCCATTATCGGCAATAGAGATTTTGTATCAAGTTGTTCTCGACTCTTTCATCGATACCGATCACGTTCCCTCGTCGATGGACGAGGAGGATATCGTGTCTAGGCCCATGTGGGCCACCTTTTTGTATTGTTCACATGATTTACTCAATTGGACTTTTCCTTTAGATGAAGCCATCATCAAAGCCATGAATGGTTCTGACAAACCTTGGGATGATATACATCACCGCTCCTATTTTCTCCCAGAGCCTGAAAGAATCGAACAAGAAAACTTTTGATCTACTTTGAGTGAGATAGTCAGTCACACCGTAGTTCCACTTGATATGCATGACATTTATACCAAAGGAAACATGGAGAGTATTTCTCCTACTGTCTAGATCAATATCTCTCGTACCCCTAGCAAGGTTGAAAATGTAAATATCGATGCAGACTGTTCGCCAATAGAAATCTCGATCTACACCGTGCTCTTCAAGGAATTTTGAGACGTAGTCGCTTGGTCCTATGAAGAGATGCCAGGGATAGAACCTCATATTGTTGAACATGAGATTAAAACTTATCCAGATGCTAAACATGTTCGACAATGTCTTAGAGCTATCAACCCTCGAAAGGCACCTGTTATTAAGGCAGAGGTGGAGAAGCTACTTAATTTTGGATTCATCTACCCAGTTCCCTTGACTGAATGGGTATCCAACCCCATTCCTGTATATAAGAAGAAAGGAACCATCCGTGTATGTATGGATTTCCATGACCTGAACAAGGCTTGTTTGAAAGACAACTTTCCCACACCTTTCATCGATCAAATTCTTGACAAGTGTGCAGGAACCAAAGTATTTTCTTTTATGGATGGATTTTTAGGATATAATGAAATTCAAATCAAACCCGAGGATCAACAAAAGATGAAATTTATTTGTCCTTGGGGTACCTTTGCATACCAGAAGATTCCTTTCGGCCTTAAAAACACTTGAGAAACCTTTAAGAAAGCTATGACTTTAGATTTTCACGATCTTAAGCACTTAGTCGAAGCTTACCTTGATGATATTGCTTCTCACTCTCGTAAGAGAGAAGATCACGTTATTCACCTTCGGCTTGTTTTTGAAAGATGCCGTTATTATAAAATCTGGTTGAACCCTCACAAATGCATATTTTGCGTTAACTCTGGTCGCCTTTTAGGTTTTCTAGTTTCTAAGACTGGGATCATGGTAGATCCGCTTAAGGTTGAGGCAATACTTCAGTTGCCTCCCCCGCGCATGATTAGACAACTTCAGATTCTACAGGGGAAAGCTAACTTTCTTCATAGGTTTATAGTGAACTATGACACTATCACTAAAGGTTTAATGCATCTTTTGAAGAAGGACACCCCTTTTATCTAGGATGAGCGAGCCCAGGAATCCTTCGATGCTTTGAAGAAAGCTTTGGTGTCAGTGCCTCTGTTGAATCCTCCTGAATATAGTAGATATTAATTGCTTTATATCGTTGCATCTGAGGATACGATTGGTATGGTTCTGGTTCAGGAGGATGATGAGCTCCATGAGCACGTCATCTATTATCTTAGTCGAAATTTACTCAGTCCTGAACTTAATTATACTCACGTTGAAAAGCTAAATTTGGCTATTGTTCATGTAGTCCAACATCTACGTCATTATATATTACTTTTTAAGACTATGTTGGTTGATGACATCAATCCATTTAAATACGTCCTTACCTCACGTATCATAGGGGGGAAATACAATAAATGGATTGTCATTTTACAAGAGTTTGATCTCGATTTCGCTTCCGCGAAATCCAAGAAATCCCTAGTATTTGCAGAGCTAATATCTGATTTTATACGATTAGATGAGGATGTTATCCATGTTGATTCATTTTCGAATGAACACATTTTTCTTGGCTCATCGTCTGACCCCTGGTATGGAGACATCATGCTCTATCTTCAGACCTTGAAGTTCTCTCATCATATCTCACGAGATGACTGACAATGTATAAGATACCAAGCTAAGAAATATACTATCATTGGAGACACTTTGTATCACCGAGGAATAGATGATATCTTGCATCGTTGTTTAGCACATGGAGAAGTTGAGTCTGTTCTGAATGATTTCCATAGTGGGGATTGTGGTGGTCATCTATCTGGGCTTGCGACAGCCCAAAACATTTTACGAGATGGTTATTTTTGGCCTACTATGTTTTAGAATTGTATTGAAGTGGTTAAGAAGTATAACCCATGCCAAGTGTTCACTTGGAAAATGCGCTCGCATCCAGCCCCTCTTCATGCATTCATTACCTTCGGTCCCTTCACCAAGTTGGGGGTGGACTTCGTCGATTGCAACCCAACTTTGGTTGGGGGGCATAAACACATTATCATGGTCATCGACTACTTTAATAAGTTGGATGAGGCCATGCCTATAGTTAAATGCGATGGGAATACTGCAACCTTCTTCATATTCAAACAGATTATCGCCCTGTTTGGTATCCCGAGTGAGATTGTCACTGACCATGGCAGTCACTTTCAGAATGAGATGATGGAAGAAATAACAGCTCAGTTGGGGTTTAAACATGGTCATTCTTCTCCTTATTATCCCCAGGAAAATGGGCAAGTAGAGGACGTCAACAAGTCTCTCAAGAGCATTTTGCAAAAAATCGTCAGTCATAATAAATCTGACTGGAACATCATGCTATACCCCACACTCTAGGCATACTGAACCTTGGTCAATACTACCACCAGATTTTTCCCTTTTTAGTTAGTACATGGTGTGGAGTCAATATTACCCATTGAATTCAAAATCCCTTCTCTTAAGTTGGCAGTCTGACTCCTACCTGACACTTTTGATTTGGAGCGACACCTTGTATACCTAGAGAGTCTTGATGAGCAATGTCGAGATGCCTCTATGGCTATCGAGGCGAACAAACAACATGTTAAGTTCGAGTATGATCAGTCTGTCTGTTCTTGGTTGTACACTGAGGGTGACTTAGTCCTCTTGTACGATCAAGGAAAAGAACCACTGGGGGCATGCAAGTTTAAACCCATGTGGCACGGTCCTTACATCGTGCAATGTGTTCTAGAAAAAGGGGCCTATGAGTTAGAAGATTATGAAGGGAATAAGTTGGATGAGCCCAGAAATGGGCTCTACTGGAAAAGATATTACGCTTGAGCCCTAGGTTTGGATGGAACTCTCTGTATACTAACGTAATTTAGTGTATATATATCTTTTATTTTTCTTCTTCGATTTTCTTATCAAGTTCTCAATTGGTTAACAGATGTCAATGGAGTCTCCAGTCTACCATTGATGGGGCCAGTTGTTACACATGGAACTTGGATTCCGCCGCTTGGGTGGTTTATTCACCCGAGGGTCTACTGGTGTCGTTAGGAGGCGTATTCCTAGGGACATCCACGAATAATGTGGTCAAATATATCATCATTATAGAACGTTTACGCGATGCTACCTCACATAAAATTCGTTCATTAGAAGTTCGCCTTGATTCCAAGTTATTAGTACGTCAGTTGAACGACCGTTACTGCGTGTGTGAGTCTACTTTACTCTGACGATTCCTACGGGTACGTATTTTAGAACGACAATATGATTTTATTACATATTATCATATTCCTAGGAGTTCTAATCATGTATCTGATTCTTATGCTAACTTTGTCTTAGATTGGCATTTGTCACATAATTAAAAGAAAATAAAACCATCTAATCAATGTACACATTGTAAAATATAAGTAAAGCTGAAGATCCTTTTTATATATTTCAAAAATATGGTGTTTGTAGTACAAAATGGGGCTAACACCCTCAATACGTATACAACTGGTATTACAATATCCCATGACATATACGCCTGTCGCGCTGAATGTGTGTCATGGTAGCAAACCATGACGTTTGTGAAATGTCGAAACAGTCGTACCCATGCCCTGGGTACACCAACCACCTGTCGCTGCATGGGTTTAGGCAGATCCTCTACCTAAACCATGGGTATCCTGTGAGTCAGAAGTGACAGGCTTTCCTGTATGTTTTGTAGGACCCTATCAGTCACTCCTCCTGTTGCTTCATCTCCTCAGTTCCTCCGTCGATGTCAAGGGAAACCCTCTGGCTGTCGTGGACCCACATCTATGAGAGACAAATTTCTAATCAATACTTAAGAACCATCCAATTTTTTTTTTCCTAATTATACAAAAAAATGAAATATGTAAAACCTTTTTGACATACCTATGTCACCGTAGGCGAACCCTAGTGGAAGTGGCATGTCTAGATCTCCTCTGAAGTTGATCCCCTTGTAGGGATAATAATCCAGAGCGATGACCTGTCACCCCCACTAGTAGAAAAAGTCCTCGTTGTAGGGTGTTGACAACCTACCTCCTCCCTGTCCCCTCATCACCTCGGTCCATCGTGCCATGGCTGGATTACAAGGTCCTCTCGGGAGAATCTCAACTCTAGGTCCCAAACCTAGAACCTGATCGAAAAAGAAACTGCACAAGATGGAGGCAAACCCGAAATTTCTTTTACCCCCTTGTTTGCACTTCGTTATCTGGCTCTTCATATTGGCTAGTAGTGAGGTACACCAGTCGTACATTGTGGGTCTCTCACACTGCACTACATATAACATGAGCGGCCTCGATGCCTGGTGCAACAAGGCTGAACCTATGATCCTAGTCAAGACTAGGAAAATAATATTCAGACTGAGGTTGTTTATTGCCCGTATAGGGACTTGACTCCCTACCTTAGGATTTTCTACTACACAATGGGCATCGATATATTCTTTTACCTTCATCCCACTACCTTCTCCCTGCGACTTGAGGTTCACAACCTCCCCCCGATGTGATAGACCAGTTAGAAATTAAATGTCCTCTACTTCAATTCTCAATGGTTTCCCATTGAGATTGAATCTCTCGCTACCAGGGTCCCATTAACCCATCAACATCTCCAAAAACCTCACTTGGGATCTCATTCCTTTGAGTTCCCAAAAAGTATACAAATCGCATCACTTTAAGGCCATTTGGCCCCCCATATCTCGATCTATAGTAGCATTGACCTCCTCATTCTCTTGCTCTCTCCATTCAAGAACCATCCTATCAAAGACAAATAGAATTTTGAGTTAGAACCCTTATTTTTGTTCATTTGCGTGCCTGTACGTGGTTTCCTTTGCACATAGTCGCATGTAGGGATCAATACATGAGCCCTATAGTTCACACAGGAGCGTATACCTAGTCTTACACGTGACCTAACCAAAGCCAACCCGTGTACACCAAAATCTATGCTTTGTGCTTTAAATAACTAAAAATTTAAGACCTAATTCAAAATTTTAAACCACTGAATTTGAAGAGGAAGAGAACAAGAATTACCTGATCCAGACGGCTCGTGATTTCATTGACGGATGCTCCTGCAATCGTCGTTTGAATCTTGAAGGTTGTTTTGTCCAATTTGCACTAGTTGGGTAAAAAATCAAAATGGTATAGTAATTTTTTATTTTATTACTATTTATAAATCATTTTTACCCACTTTCTATAGTTCAAACCATTTTGTGCACCTGATGGACTAATACAAAAGTGGATTGAATTTGTTTTTGCAGTTTGAACCTGGGATTCTTGCATATTTCAGTACTTTGTCGACTGTTTGTCACTCTTGGAAGGTACGTTCATTACCCAACATATAGGATAGGTATCCATTATGATATGCATTTTCACATTATCCTATAACTGTCGCTCTTTATGCCCTAGGTACGAACCCATTTGTTGCGACATAGAACCTTCCATCTTCTATAAAGTCATGTCATTTTCAAGTGGTAGAAACTTACCAAACATGGGTGCCCTAGTTAGATCCCCTATTTCATTTGGTGCCCATGCAGAGACTTTTTCATAGGACCAAGAGTCCCTCACAACTCATACTTGAATTTATGCTGAGCCTCATTTCTCATTCATAAACATCCAACCTTATAACAAGTGGACTCCCAAAATGAGTTTAATTTAAGATCTTTTCCATCTCATCTTTAAAAAAAGTGAAAAGATTGTTGAGTGATTTGTCCCTTTCACACTCATTAAATCAGATTTGAAATATCATGAGTCTTAGTTAAGCTCTTTTTTGACTCATTATCAAAAAGTGAAAATATCACCGAGTGAACTTGTCTTTTTCACACTTGTAAATTGGTTTTGCAGAGACGTCTAACTTGGCACAAATTTATCCCTTTTTCACACCAAGTAGACTAAAATACATAAAAAGGACATTTTTTGGCCTTAAGTTGTGATTGCATCTCATGCCCCTGCTTGCAGTATTGAGCCTATAGTCGGTTCTCACTTTGTGTTATAAATTGTTTTCCTCAGTAGTTTTGTATCCTCAACCAAGCAGAGCGTTGTTTATATCCTTTGCAATTTGACACCCTATACCTAGGAGGGAACATTCCCCTGAGTGTCCATAACCCACATGCACTTCCCTGAATTGAGCATAGGTACGTTCCACTGCTGGAACTAGTTTTTCTTACTTGCGACACTCATTTCCTCCTCTGTATCATAACATTCATTTGTTATGAAAAAACGAAAAAAACGGGCGGGAAAGGAGTATTATCTTATATCGACAACAATTGTGTCGCCTTTGAAAAGGGAAAAAAGTTATTTGAGTCCATTCATCATAATTTTGGGTCTAGCATGGCCTTAGGAAGCTGAGCTCATTACAGAGTCTTCTCTACCAACTGGTTTCTCTTCCAGTCCCTACAAAGAACTTTATTGATGTCTCCTGCATCTCATGATTTTATCATTAGGTCTATGCTGCCAGATTCCACCATATGTCTCTTTCTCTTGTTCAAAGGAAGTCTATTAACCAGTGTCGACCACTCCTCAGAGATCTTGACTTTACATGTCATCCATGCCCTCAGTTTGTCTCAGAATAGCATGATATTGTAGTCCTATCTTGCACCCTGGCCCTACTTTCATCAATGGTAGGTCACCTTGAACCCAACAGTCGACATTTCATCATTGGTCGTTGACTAGGTGGTTTCCCTTGTGTTCGACGACAAGACATCTATTCACACATTGTGATTCATACAGTGTCTTGGATACCATTAGCCTTATTGGTGGTCTCCTCACCTTTGTTAGTATTTTTTCATCATTGGATTCTATTCAAAGGGTATTTTTCGTGTACCACTTGCACTTGGCACACACAAAAGATGCACAGGGTCATTGGCTCGTGAACTTGTTATTCATTCGATTTCTACCAAATCACGAAGCTCCTGCTTTGTACCTCATGCTAACTGATGAGAGATGACTTAATGTTGTCCTTTCAGTGGGTCTCTTTCCATCGACATCAACCCATTTATTCTGGAAATGAGGCCTAGAGTATTATGAGTACCTTGAGGCTTGCAGTCATTAGTGGCAGGCTCTCTCGCCATCGACAGTTGAGAATACAACAATGTCTCCTGATCGATGGATTCTTTAGGTGTTTGACACCGAATCCTCTATTCACACTTGTAAGAATGTACTCGGTGCCTTGATACCTACTTTCATTATCGATACGTTGTCTCGTGTTTGTTAATGGTATACATCAATGATCGGTAATAAAATGATGTCCCATTGTGTTCGACCTTAACTCCTTTATTCACATGATGTAGACTTGCACCCTTGGTGGATAGTGTAGAAGACTTGAAGGCATCACTATGTGGTCGTAGATTTCCTGAGATGTTGCTTCCTTTTCATTAGATCAGTACCTATATGACTTCAGTGATCATGGGAGATCAGATTGTACTCCATGGTATACAAATATCTTCAGTTTGGTTTTGAAACTAGTTCTACTGGGCCTTGTTCATGACTATGATAGCGTTTTGGCATGTAACCACATTTGTATTTGCCTATTCATGGCCACAAACACTTGTTTGGTATATTTTTCACATGGATCTACATTGTATTTTTGGCATTCATGTATGCAAAGTCAGTACAGAATGTAATGAGCAATTGTGTTTGTCCATCTGGTTCTCTACTACTCCACTTATGGGTTATTTATAATTTATTTCAGCCATCCCATATTCTCCTCTGACCTCACACAATAGGGGGAATCGATTAGAGAAATATTTGCCTCACCCTATGCAATATTGCAGAGAGGGCCTTATTCCATCCCCCCGTGCAGACTTACTTTCCCTGATTGATAAATCCAGAGACAAAAACAAATATTTTTCCACTTGTACGCACCTTGAAAGGTATACAATAAGTGTATACGGTGGCTGCTCCACTACAACCCACATACATCGATATTTGTGACAGAAAATCAAAACTAAATGTCGGGTTTCCATGTCACGACAAGGGATCTCTGATCCTTGGACTTCCTTATACTGAAAACGTTCCATCTCATCCCTTCAATTGAATTTTGAAGGCTATAAATAAACCAATTCTGAGCTATGGAAAAGGAGAGAGAATTCAACTATGAGAGAAAAGTTACTCTAGATAAATTATTACTTCATTATTGAGTCTGCATCCCTTTGTCCTTTATGTCTAAACACAATGTTCATCCCCCAAGATCTTCCCTTGTTGATGGAGAACCTCTTTGTCTCCCTTATATGAGCTTTCCTTTGGTGTAGGATCTAAGTAGTGGAGGCCTGGTTGGAAGGAACTCGATTTATTGGTTCCGAACCGTGCCGACACAAAAGTCTGTAATGTTTTCACTTATGATGATCATTTATTAATATAAATACTCCTTTCTCGTCCAATTGATATCTTGAAAATATATGTGTTATGATCCATGGGTATGTTTTTTTTGTATATTAATGGATTATGTTGTCTAATGTGCTAACCTGTTATATCATCACTATATGCTTGCTTTGCTTGTTTGTTGAGAACTTGTTGCATGTATAAATATTTGGGTCGAAGTGCTCAACGGTGGACATCATCAAACATTTGGACGAGGTAGGCCTCTTTCTTACTTCTCTTGCACATTAGTTTATATAGAATATGCTGGAATTAAGTTGATTTCTACAGTCATACCTGTCTGTTGTGGTTCGCCCTATCCATAGAGATATTTTCCTCATAAAAAATGGTGACTGGTCTTCCTCTTGTTTCATGTAGAGATGGTGCTTGCGCCGATTGCGTTCTTGAAAAACATCATCAGGACAGTTTTGACAAATGTGCCTTTTGGCATGCCTTGGGCCCTTTGCAACTTGTTCACAATGATTTGTGTGGTCCACTTTGTCTCAT
The DNA here is from genome assembly GCA_009831015.1 of Picea engelmannii. NCBI lineage: Eukaryota > Viridiplantae > Streptophyta > Pinopsida > Pinales > Pinaceae > Picea > Picea engelmannii. The sequence continues at coordinate 500,317 of ML779475.1, read as the reverse complement.
TATTTTTCTGGGTGAAGTATTTCTTAACTCTCTTTGATGACCTTTGCAGACGTACTTGGGTTTGCTTCTTAAAATCTAAGATAAATTTTTTTGACAAGTTTTTGGCCTACAAGACCCTTGTAGAAAATAATTTTGGACATCAAATTCAAAAGTTAAGAACAGATAATGGAGTCGAATGTGTGAACAATAATTTTACAAGTTATTGAACTACACAGGGAATCCAAATGGAACACAATGTTCCATATACACCACAACAAAATAGTGTTGTTGAGAGAAAGAACCACACATTAAAATAAATGGCTAATTGTATGATCCAATCTAAGGGATTAAGTCTAAAGTATTGGGTGGAAGAAATCAACTATGAAAATTACATAGTAAATCACATTCCCACAAAGGCTCTTATAAATATAACACCAAAAGAAGCTTGGACTAAAATTAAACCAAATGTAAGTCACTTATGTGTATTTGGCAATATAGCATGGGCTCACAATCCTGATGAGAAAAGGAAATCATTGTAGCCTAAACATTAGAAGTGTATATTTGTTGGTTATTCTGAATATGTCAAAGGTTATAGACTTATTCAACCACATTGTAATGAAATTATTATTAGAAGAGATGTTAAATTTGATAAAAATCTCTTGGTCTGCGAGCCTCATTCGACAATTGTGCCTTCTTCAGTCTATGAACCATCTTTGACATTTGTGCCTTTTTCTATTCCTATTCTGGTTTTTTCTTCAGATGATGAAAGTCAGGATGAAAATCCACCTCCACCTTCTCACCTTTATCCATATGATTCCTTTGAACCTGAACCAACATCAACTCCACTTCTTCCTATATGGGTTCATTCAACATGAGAATCAACTAGTGATCTTGTTGGTGATCCTTCATATCAACGTCATACATGTTCACTGTTCTAGTGAGCCTCTTCTCTTTTGGATCAAGTTTCAGAGACTCATGATATAGAGACATTTGTGAAAGATTCATGTCATCTAGATTGGGATACAATAATGAAATAAGAGTATCGTTCTTTAATGGCAAATGATACTTGGTATCTTGTACCTCTTCCAAAAGGAAGAAAACTTGTCATATGTAAATGGGTCTATAGAAATAAGTATGAATCAGATGGACATGTTGAAAGACACAAGGCTTGGTTAGTTTCCAAAGAATTTTCCAAACTTGAAGGAATTGATTATAATGAAACCTTTTCCCCTGTAGCAAAAATGAATTCCATCCTCCTTGTTCTTGCCCTTGTTGCCTCACATAAATGAGAGGTCCATTAGATGGATGTTAAATCCGTCTTCTTGCACAGAGATTTACAAGAATAAATATACATGGAACAACCTCCTGACTATGTCGAGAATGAATCTAGACTTGTTTTTCACCTTAATAAATCTATTTATGGTCTTAAGAAAACTCCCTGAGCTTGGTATGCCAAAATGGAAAACTTTCTTATTGACACTGGATTCTCTAGATGTCATTCTGATCCTAATGTCTATACCAAGAAAGTAGGAATACATCTCATAATCCTTGTCCTTTGTGTTGATGACCTTATCCTTACTAGTAGTGACTCAAAACTTTTAAACCATGTGAAAACCAGCCTTAAGAAGAAATTTGAAATGACAGACTTAGGATTTTTGCACTATTTCCTTGGCCTCCAAGTTTTTCAAACCAATGAAGGAATTTTTCTTTCTCAGTCTAAGTGTGCTTGTGACCTTCTTCATCACTTTCACATGGATGATTGTGAACCAACCCCTTATCCCTTCCAGTATGGAGTCAAGCTTATTGCCACCTGTACTTCTCCCAAATTTGATGCCACCCTGTACTGTCAGTTAGTTGGTAGCCTCGACCCTCTTATACTTGACTCATACTCGTATTGATATTTCCTTTGTTGCTGGTCTTGTCACCCAATATATGAAAACATCCCATGAATGCCATTGGAAAGAAGATAAAAGGATACTCCGCTATATTAGTGGTATATTTTAGTTCAAGATACATTACAATTCAAGGGGGGCTCCTTTATTGGTTGGTTTCACTGATTCAAATTGGGTCGATGAACTTGATGATCGTAAGTATACTGCAGGTTATCTTTTCAACCTTGGTTCAGGACCTGTCACTTGGGACTATAAGAAAAAACATGTTTTTTCACTTTATTTAGTAGAATACCGAGCAACGACAAATGTAGGTCAGGAAGTCGTGTGGCTTCGACAAATCCTTTCAGAGTTTGGATTCTAGCAACAACATCTGACCAGCCTTTGGTGTGGCAATCAGAGTTCCATTAAGATCGCCAAAGACCCAGTTCAACATCAGCATAGCAAGCACATCGAGCTACATATGCACTTCATCAGAAATATTAGTCATGATCGGGTTATTGAAGTTCTCTTTTTCCCAACAGAAGATCAAGTTACAGACATTTTCACAAAGTCTCTTACAGAAGCGACGTTTTCCAAACTTCGATTTATGTTAGGAGTTCAGGAAGTTGTCATTAAGGGGGGATAGGCTCTAATGCCTCCTTCCTTCTCCTCTTGTGTCACTATTGTAAATCCTTCAATCCTATCCCAAGTTGTTCTTAAGGGGGGATGTTAGGATATTTAGAAACTTAGGAGTTAGTTAAGATCTACTTGGTCTAATATGTCATTAGGTAAAAGTGTGTTTATTTAGTATGCATTAGTATGCATTTGTATTTAGAAAATACGATGGTCACGATATGTTCCCAACATAGAGTGATATGACATTTCATATTCTCCTCGATCTTAACGTCCATTGATCTGTGGCTTAACACCCAATTGGTCCATGATCTCTATTTAAAGAGCATGGAGGGTCATTTTCCGATGATCAGTTGTGAGAAACTCTCTTGTAAAATCTCTCTGTAATATTTTTCTTTGCATTAATAAACTTATCCAAGTGGTTGCATTGGTTGGGGTCATGAATGTTTCCCTGTAGGGGTTTTACCACATCAAAACATTAGTGTGTTAATATTTGATTTTGATGTGTGAGCAGTTACTGAAGTTGTTCATCCTTTGTTGGAATAACTGTGTTATCGAACAAGCTACAAAAAATGAAAAATTTGTAGCCGCGAGTTTCTATAGCTGAGAAAATGACAATTTTGTAGCCGCAGGTATTTCTGTAGCCACAAGTTTTGGTAGCTACCAAAAAAAAAATTCAATACCGTGGGTGATTTGGGAGCTGGAGAAATTTGGAAGTTCGGTATCCACATCAGATTTGCATATTGGAATTGTTCCAATTGTTGCATGGTATCGTATAGGTCTTGATGATGATGTAACAAGGTTTCTACATGATTAAAGGTATGTTTATATGCAAGTTTGATATCGTTACAATTGGTCATGACATGGTACATGCTTGAGGCTACATAACAATGAGGTTCTGGCACATGGTTTCATGTAAGGTTTTATGTTATTTGGTTTATGGATAGAGTGATGAATTGTTAGAGAACTTTTGATGGTTATATTAGTGTATGTATTTGGTATATGTTTGAGTTACATGTTGGGACATATAGTTGATGAGTTGGCACATACATGAGCTGTATGATATGGTGATGTTGGTGTTATCCATATTAGGCATAGTTTGAGTTGTTGTTGATACATGATTGGTACATGCTTGGTACATTGTTAGAGGCATTTGTTGGTAATCTTGTTGGAGAAATTTTTGAAGTATTGTTAGCACATGGTTCATGGATGATGTGGAATATGTGACTTGGTATAATTTTATAAGCACATATTGATTGTGGCACATATTGTTGATGTTTGTGAGTAGTCTTTGCTAATGCATATCATGGTGATATTGTGCATATGGTTGAGAGTGGTATTGGTGATGGATCTTCGTGAGTAGATCTGATTTGGTTGATGACATTGCTATGACAAGTTTTTATAAAAAGTTGTTTGGATAGGTTATTTGTATAGGTTTGGTGCATCGTTGATGCAGTTGTTGATGGTACAAGTTGTTACAGGTTTTTTGGTGTAGGTTGATTGGTACAGGTTGTTACAGGTTGTTGGTTATAGGTTGACAGTGGTAGTGGTTGATTCAATGATAATGACATATTGTCTACATTTGGAATTTATATTTTAGGGTGGTTGGATGGGAAAAATAAAGGGCAATGTAGCCTCCTTCCAGTTGGTGCCGGAGAATCAAGGAATTGGATCTTCCTTCAGTTTGGAACTTGAGAAATAGGTGGTTTTATCCACCATCTGGTTGTAGCCAAAGAACCTATAGGTTTGTATCCTCCTTCTAGTTGGAGCCATATAATTAAGGAGTTAGATATTCCTTCAGGTTGGAGCCTGAGAAACTAGGCGGCTGGAGCCTCCTTCAAGTTAGAGCTGGAGAATTGGAAGTTGGTGCTTCCTTGAATTTAATTCTTTTGCATATAAGAAAATCATTTCATGGTTTTCTATCACATTGGGTTTCCACGTAAATGTTGGTGTGTTGTGTATTGTGTGGATGTGTTTATTATTCTTTATTATGCATTGATGGATGTTAATGTTTATGATACAATAATATATTGATGTTGAACTGATGAACATGGTTGAATAAGTTAAAGGAATGTAAAATATGGTTAAAAGTGGTATAAATTGCTCATTATCGATTCAACCCCGGTCTCAATAATCCAACAAATAGGTGGAGTGGTTAGAAATTGCCTTAAGAACTAGAAATTCTCTTCACACTTAGCACTCTATTCAAAATTTACTCCTTTATTTTTCAAAGATGTTATTGGGTGTGAAATTTTGGAGAATCTCGCAATGAATATCCTATATTAACCAGTTAGAACCATAAATGATCTAGCCTCTAATTTTTTTTTGGCGCTATCCAACCCTTGATTACTTCAATCTTTTCTGGATCCATTGCTATGCCATATTATAAAACAATGTGACCCAAATAATGGATATACTTTTGATAAAAAGTGCATTTACTCAATTTTCCATACAATTGGTGCTCTCTTAACACTTGTAACACCATCCTCAAATGTTTCTCATGCTCCTCATCTGTCTTGGAATAGATGAGAATATCATCCAAGAATACAATGAAAAACTTGTCCATGAAATATATGAACACCCTATTCATTAGCCACATAAATGTAGTAGGTGCATTTGTCAATCCAAAAGGAACCACCACAAATTCATAGTGTCCATACCTTGTCCAAAAGGCTATTTTTCTAGTATCTTCTTCTTTGATTCTAACATGATGATATCCTGACCTCAAGTCAATCTTGGAGAATATATTTTCTTCTTTCAGGTGATAAAAAAGATCATCAATCCTTGGAAAAGGATAATTATTCTTGAATTTAACTTTTCTTATCCGTCTGAAGTCGATACAAAACCTTAGTGTTCCATATTTTTTCTTGACAAAAATAAATGGGGTACCCCAAGGAGAAACACTTGGGCATATTCATCCTTTATTTAATAACTCTTCGAGTTGCATTTGAACCTATTTTAGCTCTGGTATGCTCATTCTATAGGGAGTTTTGAACACTAGGGAAGCCCCAAGAATCAAGTTGATAGAGAAATCTATATCCCTCTTTGGTGGCAATCTTGGTAACTCCTCAAACACATATTCAAAATCCCTCAAGACTGGATATTATTCAAGAGTTGGATATTTATCCTTCATTGGTTCTTCCATATGGGATGCATATATATGGCACATTTTATAAAGCTTATTTTCATCTACAATGCTGAAATATCTTGGACATATACAGGCCTTGGAATACCTTTCACTTTCATTGAATTCCCTTCCTCCTCAAGACACGTGAAAAACTTTTTATAACAATCTAAAACAACACGATTCTTTTCTATCCAAGCCATACCAATCAAGAAATCATAAGACCCAAGTGGTATGATGTTCAAATATTCCTTAGTGTTAATTTGATTCATGTTTATAGGGCATTATTTAACAAGCTCATGCTTACATTTCTTCAAATTAAATATTTCAACTAGATTTGGATCTATATAGTTATGAATAGCTCTAGAATTAATAAAAATAGCTATGGGATGATTATCAATCTTACCTTCCACTTAAATCATGTGGGATTGATAGTCTTCTTGTCTATTGTCCAAGGCTGCATAGATCCTTGGCATGAATTTGCCCACATCCTCTACTATATCCTCTTATTTGATGCTATACAAAGTATTCATCTTATCTCCTTGGTTTTATGAGGAAAATCTCTATGGAAAGGGGTAAACCACAATAGATGGAACGACACCCAAAAATCAACTCTAATCTTAAATATGCTAGATAAATAGAAATACTAACAAGAGAAGGATGGATCCTACCTCATCCGGAAATATGAATAAGACAACGATTGATCTCACAATCGAAATCTTGATGCCTGCAACATGTTGTCAACAACCAAGATACACAAGAATATAGAAATTATATAGAAATTTAGCATATAAACAAGCATAATCCATTAACATGTATAACAAATATTCCCATGGAAATGAATGCAAATATTTGCGACATATAATTGGATGAGTAAATAGTATTTCTATTAATGTAATCAATATAAGTACATAGGTGACAAACTTCTGTAATGACACATATCGGAACCGAGAAACTAATTCCCTCCAACTAAGCATTCACCACTTCAATCCTCCATAAAGGAAAGCTCACAAGTAGTAGGAGCAATTGAGTTTCTCCTTCTCAAGATCAGAAGAGCATGGTAGCTGAACACAAGAAGTTAAGACTTTCAAGGATAGAGGGATGCAGACTCAATATGAAGTGAAATTTCTCCAAAGTGTCTTTTCTCTAAATGATGTGTGTCTTCAAGGATTTTATATGGATCAATTTATAGCCTCCAAATGGAATTGAAGGGTCAATTCAGAGCGTTTCCAATATATGGAAGGTCAAGGATCATGGATCTCATGACATGGCATGGAAATGTGACATATTTTTAATTTTTGAGCACAAAACCTGATGTACAGAGTCTGTAATGGACTAACCAAATACACAAGTTGTCTAACTATGGCCCACATATATGTGAAAAAAAAAAAAAAATTGACTTTGGAGTGAACAAAATAGGGGAACTTGAGTCTGCAGATGGGAATGGAATTCCATCAAAGAAATATGCATGGAGTGTGGAAAAAATTTCTATAACAGATGCCCCCTAATGTGTGAGTGCAGAGGAGAAAATAAGATGGCCCAAATACATTATAATCTCTAGAAGTGGAGTAATGAGGACCCAACTGGAAAAACTAGTTACTCATGAGAATATTACAATTCATATTGAATTTGTACACATGGCTACCAAACTGAATTACACTACAGATCCATGTGGATATATATCAAATATCCTTTCATGGCCATTAATAGGAAATACAAAGTGGAGACATGCCATAGGATTTCATATTCGTAGACAAGACACGATGGGGTCCAGTCTCAAAATCAACTGAAGATATTTATATATAATGGAATACAATCTGATCTTCCATGATCACTGAAGTCATATAGGTAATTTTCCAATGAAATACGGTAACAAATATGTGATCCTTCTACTATGAACTGGAGGTATTTTGCACTATCCATCGAAGGTGGAAGTATACATTATGTGAATAAAGGAGTCGAAGTCGAACACAATGAGACTTTGTTTGATTACCGATCATTGAGGTATACCATTAACAAACATGAGATAACCCACCAACTATGAAATTAGGTGTCAAGGAACCAAGTACATTCCACAAGTGTGAATAAGGGTGTTGAGGTCAAACACTTGAAAATCCATCAATCATGAGACATTAATGTATTCCCAATTGTCAATGGTGGTATAACCTGCTACTGATGACTGCAAGCCTCTAGGTACTCATATAAATATATATGTTGATTCCATAATAGATTACCTAAAATCGATGGAAGGAGACCCACTGAAAGGAGATAATTAAGGAATCTTGCATCATCCAATGTGAGGTGCAAAGCAATATATTGATGATTAGGAAGATCCTGAAGGAATAGGATGTTCATGAACCAACAATCACGTGCATCTCTCGTATGTATCAAATGCAAGTATTACATGAAAGAGATCCTCTAACTAACATCCAATATTGAAAAATTATGACAAAGGCTAGGAAACCACCAATAGGGTCTAATGGAATCCAAGACACTTCATGAATCCCAATGTCTGAATAGATTTATTTTTGTCAAACATAAAGGAAACCCCCCATTCAATGAAAAATGGAGTGATATCATCTCTTGGTTTCAAGTTCATCTATAAATGATGAAAGTAGGTCCAAGGTGCAAGGCAGGACAACAACTTCGTGTGATTCTAAGGTTCACTTATAAGGGGATGGATGACATGAAAAGTCAAGAAGTTATTAGGAATGGCCGATACCGGCTTAGACTTCATTTGAACAAGATAATGAGACAGATGAATAACTCATTCAACATAGGCTTAACACTCATAATTGAAAAAATTTTGTGATGCAAGAGGCATCAACAAAATATCCATAGGGGCTAGAAGAATAACCAGTTGGAGGAGTATACTCTAAGTAACGAGCTCAAATTCCCAAGGCCATGCTAAACTGAAACATTGTATTAAATGGAATCAATTATTTGTACTTTGTTCAAAGGTGACATGACCACTTCCGATAAGAGATAATATTATTTTCCCACCTGTTTTTTTTTTCATAGTACAAGAAATGATACTATACAAGATAGGAAATGAGTGTTGTGAGTAAGAAACTAGTTCCAAGTAGTAGAACATACCTATGCTCAATGCAGGGAAGTGCATGTAGGACATGGACACTTGGGGGGGATGTTTCCTCTATGGGTAAAGGGTTGTCAAGTTGCAAAGGATATATAGAAGGAACTTCTTGGATAATGTTGAGAATTGTTGGGGAAAGAGGCTTATAATGCAAAAATGGGAGCCGATATTAGGCTCAACAATGCAAGCAGGATAATGGGATGCAATTACAACTTAACTCAAAAATGTTATTTTTCATAGATTTAGTCCTCTAGGCCCAAAAACGTATAAAATAATACCCAATAGAAATATTCTAGCCAATGGTTACTAGAGTATTCATTTTTTGTAATTAGTCTATTTGGTATAGAAAAGGGTTAAACTTATACTAAAATATATGTCCTTTCAAATCCCTTTAACGAGTGTGAAAGATACAAGTTCACTCGACAATATTTTTCGTTTTTTCGATATTCAGAAAAGAGCTTAAAGAAGACTTAGCGGGAGCCCCATAAGTAGTGATTAGAATGAGATTGAGTAAGATCAATGAGTTTTGAATGCAACGTCATATCAGGACTATAAGGGAATCCTAGACTTATGGATTAATTTTTGCATGGGCACCAAATGAAAAAAGTGTTCTAACTAGGGTATCCATGTTTGGTAAGTCTTTACCATTTAATAATGACACTTCTAGTAGAAACAAGAAGGTTTCATGTCACTAACAAATGGGTTTGTACCTAGGAAATATGAAATATGGTCATAAGATGATGTAAAAAATGCAAAGTGGGGTGAAAACCTACCTTATATGTCAATGATGGTAAATACCTACTGGAGGCAAGAACGAGCTGAAGAGTGCCGAAAATCCACTAAACCCTGGAAAAAAACACTTCAAACTAGGTCTTCTACTACTCAATTAGTTCATAAGGTTTCAAAATATATGAAAGATAGGGTAAAAAACTATAGAGAGTGGATGAAATGTTTTTACAAATAGTAAAAATCATGAAATTTACAATATCATTTGAATTTTTTTCACCCAGATAGTGCATTTTAGGCCATTTTACTCATGATATTTCATCGATGATTCCATGATCTACGATCGATAGAATTGGAAATCATCTGGATCAAGTTAGTTCCCATCCTATCCTCTTCCATTTCGATAGTTTTATTTTTATTTTTAGTGCCCATTTGTTTAGTATTAGAGGTCGTAAATTAGAAACTAGGGTGTATGCTGGATGTAGTTCATTAGGTTGTATACACTACCTCATGTACGTGGGAAAGGAAAGGCATATCCATGTATATGAATCCCTATACACGACTGTCAAAAGGGTATCCCATGTACAACTCTGTGAGAAATTTTCTTTGAAAAACATTAACTCAAAATTTTGTGTTTCCTTTGTAGGATGGTGATTGAATGGAGGGAAAAGGAGCATGAGGAGGTTGATGTTGTATTAGAAAGTGATGTGAGAGCTGAAAAATATTTGAAAATATGTGGGGTCTATAAATTTTGGGCCATAAAAGGGATGAGGGCCCAAGTGAGGTTGCCCCAAACAATGATAAACTATTGGGATCTAGAGACCAAGGCATTCAACCTCGATGGGAAACCATTGAGAATTGAAGTGGACGATATCTACTTCATAACAGGGTTGTCTCTCTAGGGAGAGGTGTTGAATATCGAATCTTGGGGGGTTGGAGGTGGGAGGACTATGGAGGAGTACATCGCCACCTACTGCATTGCAGGTATAGAAAAAGTGGGGAGTCATTTACCTAGTAGGACGATTGAGAACTTGAGTCTGAAGATCGTCGTCCTAGTACTCACATAGATATCAAGGTTGGACTCATTGCATCAGGTGTCGAGGATACTCATGTTCTATGCTATGCATTTTTTGAGACCCATGGTTTACAATTGGTGCACCTCACTACTGACCAACATGAAGAGCTAGTTGATAGATTGCAAACTTAGTAGGATGAGGAACTTCAGGTTTTCATATATACTATGTATTTTTTTATTTGAGATATTTCCAGCTCTAATCCTGAGAGTAGATATTAGTCAACACGATCTACGCGATGCAGCTATGTCATGGTGGACCAAGGTGATGTGATGACTATGAGGTGGTAGGGTGCCAACCCCCTACAACGATGAGTTCTTCCACTGGTGGAGACGACATATCATCGCGATCAATGAATACCCTTATGAGGGGGATTGAGATATACCATTTCCACTGGGATCCGTCTTTGGAGAGATCGGTGAGAATTTTTTTTTTTATATTTAATTTTTTTTGTTTTTCAATTTTATAAATGCAAACAAAAAACACAAATATTTTCTATGGTATCATGTATTAATGGTTATTTATTTTATGCATATGTAGGTCCATGATGAACAGACAGATATCCATGACATTGACGTAGGGTCCAAGGAGATGATATGGTAGGTGGGGATGCAAAGAGATTTCTCTATAATATGTAGGGAAACCTATCTAGTCTGACACACTGGGTTCCCATGGTCCAGGTGGAAGATCTTCTAGAGGCAATGAAAGGGAAAGTGGTGGGTGCACCCCGTGCATGGGTGAGGGTCTTCCTACATCTTGTAAACACCATAGTGTGTTATCATGACTCGTACCCAATACCTCAAGAATAGATGCCATGGTTATGTGATGTACCGGTCATATATGTATTTTAGGGATACAAGTCCAATTTTGTACTATGACACCATATTGTTTGGATTTAAAGGATGACATATAAAAAATATTTTGGTCTTTGGATTTAGTTTCATATATTACAATGGAAAAATGTATGAATGTGTTTTGTTTTACTTAGTTATGTGAAAAATGGAAATCTAAAATGCAATTAGCATATGCATCAGATACATGATTAAAACTTCTAGGTATATGATTGTAAGTAATAAAATTAAAATATCGTTCCAAAAGTCATACCCGAAGGAAACGTCGGAGTAGTGTAGGATCTTTGACCTAGTATCCACCGATCAATTGACATAGAACTAATTCATAATACAGGAAAAATTCTAAAGATCGAAAACCATGTGAAATGGCATCTCACAATAGCTCTATAACGACGCTATACTCAGCCACATTGTTCTTTGATGGCTCTAGAAAAACACCGCCTGAAGACACTAGTTGTCCCTCATGTGAATAGATAACCCAAGTGATGGAAGCCATGTTCCAAGTATGATGACTGCAACGATCCATGAAACATAAAAACACTGAAGATTCTGTTGACATCTTCCAAACAAGGGAAAACTCAATAAGCAATCTGATGGCATAAAAGAATCAAAAGAGAAATACATACACTAGCATACATTAGTATAAAAATTCCTTGCTTGAGCTCGAAGGCTCAAGCGTAATATTGTTTAAGGTAAATCCCATTTCTGGGCTCATCCAACACATTCCCTTCATAATATTCTAACTCATAGGCTCCTTTTTCGAGGACATGTCTCACAATGTAAGGACTGTGCCACATGGAATTGAACTTTCATACCCCCACTGGTTCTTTAGCTTGGTCATAGAGAAGGACCGAGTCACCCTCAATGTACAACTGGGGATAGAAAAATTTATCTTATTGGACCTTAACACGTCGTTTATTTTCCTTGATGGCCACAGTGGAATTTCGACACTGCTCATCAAGATGATCTAGGTGTATGATGAAATCTTAGATATCAATCGTGTTATGTAGGAGATCAACTTCAAAATTAAGAGAAGGGATTTCACATTCAATAGGAAGGATCGACTCCACCCCATGAACTAACTAAAATGGTGATAAATCGGTGGAAGTATTTACCATGGTTTGGTATTCCTATAGTACAAGGTAAATCATCACATGCTAGTTAGATTTAGTTTTCCCGACAGTATTTTGCAAAATGATCTTGAGAGATTATTCATGAAATCTACTTGTCCATTTTATTGGGGATATTAGGGTGAATAATGACCATGTTTAAAATCCAGTATAGATGATAACTCTGTCATGTTTTCATTCTGGAAATGAATTCCATGATCAATGATAATATCCTTCAGGATTTCCAACCGAGATATAATCTGATTGAATACAAAAAATGTTGTAGTATCACCATCAAATTTAATGGTATGCATGGCCTCGTCCCATTTAGTAAAACAGTACACAACCACAATAATGTGATGATGTTGTTGTAGGGATTTTTCAACCTGTAGGATATGAGCTCCCTTAGGTTCTACCAGCACCTGAGAAGGGAACAAATACATAAACTAAGGATGTGCCTAGATATGCTTCATACATGAAATCCTCCAAAGAAGATGAAATCCTCCCAAACATTAAAACAATCATGCATGGAATGAAAATATGTGTAATAGCATATCAAAACATATAATTATACTAATTCTCTACGAATGAATACATAAAGTTGTATGAACAAGTAGATATAGGGAATCATCCAGTATGTCTTCTATTAATCAAAGAAGCAATATTACAACTTAAAAATGAGAAGTTGATGCAATGGTCTCCTTCCAAGATCCTTTCCCAAGTCTTGCAATCAAATCACCAGAGTAACCTTGCTAGCTCTTTCCTCCTTCCTTCCCATGGAAATGGCTTGGTTCTTATATGGATTTAGGGATAAGGCCATACGGTTAATATGATAATATCCTCAAGCTCACAATGGAATCCTTATCAATACTAAACCTCTAGAAATTGGTGGGATATCTCATCCATCACAACCAAGTCCAAAAATAGGAGCTTCCAGACTCGATCATGACCCATACATATGGGCAAAGATGTTGGTTGTGGAGCCTGATTATCTTCCTGATTAAGAGGCTTTTGTTTTCAGCCATGTTTATACCCCATGAAGACTTTACACACTAGAATAATGTACACTCCTCCATGCGAGGGAGTGAAGGGGGGACTAGGAATATACAAATCAGGTACCATTTCATATGATCCATCTTGGAAGATGGACATTTGAAGTTTGAAAAGATACACACTAGCCAGAATCCTACAGCCATGTTAACAAAGGGAGTAACCAGGGAGAAATTGAGTGCCTTGTCAGTTTCAGTTGGTCTTCAAGCATGAAGGTGAAGATGAGAAATTTTCCAATTCCAAGAATGATCATAGTCCAACAGATACAAAAATGATGGATTTGTTGAGATCAGTCTCGAAGTGGGATATTGTTGGTTGTGGAGCCTGATTATCTTCCCAATTCATAATCTTTTGTTTTCAACCATCTTTATACCCCATGAAGACTTTACACCCCAGAAGAATGTACACTCCTCCACGTGGGGGAGTACAAGGGGGGATTTACCCTCTTATGGGGTTCGGGGGGGCTATCCCCTAGGCTAGGGGGTTTGGGGGCGAAGCCCCCGAAGGAAAAATTACCTTGTAAATTTATATTATAATTTCATAATAAATCTAGATCATTCATTATAAGGTCACATATGTGATAGTAGAAGTTATGTGAGAGTTGTTTTCCCTAGAAGGAAACCCTTTTTTATGAGGGAAATGTATTACAGCTATGTATTATTGTGAATATTGTATTCTTAGTGAGGATACTGTGAGAGAAAGAAGTGGAAGTTACAGAGGGTGTGTTGTAGGTCGTATCCCTTCATTTGCTGGATAATAATAAAGAAAGGACTTGGCAATTTCACTAGTGGATGTAGCCCACACTGGGTGAACCATGCATATCTGTGTCTCTATTGTATTGTGTATCTTTTGTGTTTTATTTCCTCATTTGTTTTATATTATTGCTCCACAATCCTTTTTTTCTAAAAACTAGCATCAGAGCGAAAGGTAACTCATAGGAAAAGAGGTTTCCTGGTTCGAGTGGGAGGAATGGCGGAAGATGGAAAGTTTAGGATTGAGAAATTTAACAACCAAAACTACTAGTTATGGAAGATGCAAATGGAAGATTATTTATATCAGAAGGATCTATTCCTACCATTGGGTGGAATAGAAAAGAAGCCGATGACCATGAAGGATGAGGAATGGGAGGTTCTTGAACGAAAGACACTAGGAATGATACAGATGAGCTTGGAAGTGTCGATGGATTTCAATATTTCAAAAGAAAATACAATGAAGGAGATGATGGATGCATTGGCTAAAATGTATGAAAAAACCTCAGCGTCCAATAAGGTATTTCTAATGAAGATATTATATAATATGAAGATGTTAGAAGGTGCATCTGTTGCAGATCATTTAAATGAATTTAATACGGTTACTAATCAACTAAGTTCTGTAAAAGTGGACTTTGATGATGAGGTCATGGCTCTTCTAATATTGTGTTCATTGCCAGAAATATAGAATGGCTTGGTCATTATTGTAAGTAACTCTGTCTCTGGTTCAAACACTCTATGTATTGTGTATCTTCTATGTTTTATTTCCGCATTTGTTTTATTTTATTGCTTCATGATCCTCTGTGTTTCTTTCCCTGAAACTGATCTTTGTACATGACCTTCTCATTGAATATGACATCTCTACTCCTAATGATTTTGGTTATCGCTTATGGGATTATGAAAATAAAAAAATCATTAGGATTAGGAATGTCGTATTCAATGAGAAGGTCATGTACAAAGATCACTTGCAGGGAAAGAAACAGGAAAAAGAAAAACCATAATACATAGTGGTTGATAAGATCACTGAAAACAAAATTCCAAAGGTACCAGAAAATAAAAATGTACAACAATAGGAGCAAAAGGTACCTCAAACTCTTGTAAGTTTTGTTAGAATATCTACCAGGTTAAGTAGACCTCCTGAACGATACTCTCCTTCATTGCATTATTTATTGTTGATTGATTCTAGTGAACCAGAATGTTATGAAGAGGCAATGCAGGTAGACACTAAAAAGAAGTGGGAGAAAGGAATGAAAGAGGAAATGGATTCCATGGTAAATAACTAGACTTGGGATTTGGTTCAGTTGCTTGCAAGAAAAAGAGCATTGTAGAAATGAGTTTACAAGTTGAAGGAAGAATATGGAGGCAAAATAGGTACAAAGCTAGAATTTGATGAAATATTTTCTCATGTTGTTAAAATGACTTGAATTAGGACTATTTTAAGTCTCATGGCAATAGAATATTTGCATCTTGAACAGTTAGATGTAAAAACAAGTTTTCTCCATGGGGATTGGCAGGAAGAGATTTATATGCAATAACCACAGTGGTTTGAGGTCAAAGGGAAGGAAAATTTGGTATGCAGGTTGAAGAAGAGCTTGTATGGCCTAAAGAAAGCTCCAAGACAGTGGTATTTGAAGTTTGATGGGTTTATGAAAAAACAAGGTTATATTAGATGTCATTTTGATCGTTGTGCTTATTTTAAAAGGATAGAAAATGGAAGCTATATTATATTCTATTGTATGTATATGGCATGCTTATTTCAGATTCTAATATGCAAGATATAAATGTGCTCAAGAATAAATCAGCTAGTTCATTTGCAATGAAGGATTTGGGTGTTGCAAAGAAAATCCTTGGTATGAGAATAACAAGAGACAAGAAAAAACACAAATTGACAGTGTCTCAGGGTGAGTACATAGAGAAGGTGTTGGAGAGGTTTAGAACATAGAATGAAAAACTAGTTAGTACACCTTTGGCCAGCCATTTCAAATTAACTAAGGAAATGTGTCCCAAGACACAGAAGGAGATAGAATACATGTACAAAGTCTCTTATTCATCAACACTTGGAAGCTTGATGTATGCGATGGCTTTCACAAGACCATATATTGCACATGTAGTGGGAGTTGTGAGCAGGTATATGAACAATCCAGGTAAAGAACATTGGGAGGAAGTAAAGTGGATTCTCATGTATTTGAGAGGTATTTCTACTCATGCATTATGTTTTGAAAGTTTAGACATTGTTCTACAAGGATATGTTGATTCATATATGGAAGGTGATAAAGATAGCAGGAGGAGCACCATAGGGTATTTTTTTACTATAAGTGGAATAACAGTAAGTTGGGTTTAAAAACTACAAAAGGTTGTTTCACTTTCAACAAGAGAGGCAGTGTATGTTGCGGCTATAGTGGCTAGTAAAGAAATGATTTGGTTACAAAGGTTTATGGAGGAATTGAGAAAGAAGAAAGCGAATAGCAGGTTGTACTGTGACAGTGAGAGTGTCAGTCATCTTGCAAAGAACTTAGCCTTCCATTCAAGGACTAATAATATAAAAATCAGGTACCATTTCATACGATCCATTTTGGAATATGGACATTTGAATTTGGAAAAGATACACACTAACTAGAATCCTGCAGACATGTTAACAAAGGGAGTAACCAGGGAGAAACTGAGTTCCTGCTCAGTTTCAATTGGTTTTCAAGAATGAAGGTGAAGATGAGAAATTTTCCAGGTCCAAGAAGGATCATAGTCCATCATATACAACAATGATGGAGTTGTTGAGATCAGTGTCCAAGTGGGAGATTGTTGGTTATGGAGCCTGATTGTTTTCCTGATTTAGAGGCTTTTTGTTTTCAGCCGTTTTTATACCCCATGAAGACTTTACACCCCTGAATAATGTATGTTATTCCACATGGGAGAGTGTAGGGGGGGTTTCCTTTTCTGTGGGGTCCAGGGGGGATATCCCTCTAGTTGGGGGGTTCGTGGGCAAGTGGGACCCCGAAGAGGATTTGAGGGCGAAGCCCCTGAAGGAAAAATTGCCTTGTAAATGTATATTGTAATTTCATAGTAAATCTAGTTCGTTCATTATAAGGTCACATATATGATGACAGAAGTTATGTTAGTTTTTTTTTCCTTAGAATGCAGCCCTCTTTTATGAGGGAAATGTATTGCATCTATGTATTATTTTGAATATTTTATTTTTATTGAGGAGACTATGAGAGAAACAAGAGGAAGTTACAACGTGTGTGTTTTAGGTTGTATCCCTTCATTTGCTAGATAATAATAAAGAAAGGACCTGAAAATTTCTATGGTGGACGTAGCTCACACTGGGTGAACCACGTATATTTGTCTATCTATTGTATTATGTATCTTGTGTGTTTTATTTCCACATTTGTTTTATTTTATTGCTCCATGATCTTATTTTTCTAAGAAGAGGGACCCAGTCGCGACCCAGTAGGAGAGAAATCATGACCGAGCCTTTTGATCACACCCATAATGAAGGGAAAGTGTGACCAAACCTTTCGGTCTCTCCGCTAATGAAGGGAAGGAATGGCCAACCATTTTCAGTTGCACCCTTAATGAAGGATAACATCGACCAAGTGGAAATTAGGCTAGAATCTCAGGGAAGAAGTGGTGAATGTTGTTGGATTGGATAGGTGAGATTTAGGTGATAATGACCTAATGCTTAGGTGGAAAATAACATTATAACAAATTCCCCCTAAAGTGTGAGATCAGAAGAGTTGTCTGATGGTTGAAACACTTTACAAATCAAGTCATTGATCTTTGGGAAAAGAAGCTTGGAGAAGAGCGTCACCAGTCCTATAGAAAAATATCCCCTAGGTGGGCATACCCTTTCTTGGTAAGAAAGACAAGAGCACAAATGCCATAAATACACTGTGGATCCATGCATGAAACAAGTGATGGGATGATGGCCACAACAAAATACACTATGGATCCATCAATAACTAATCATGAATCAAACATGGCCATGAAAGTATACACTATGGATCCATGAAAGACAGAAGTGAAATCATAACCATTGTTCGTGCTCGAATCGTCGCCGGGTGAGCAACAATGGGAGCACTGGCATGCCCTGTTGGGCTTAGCAAGGCAGAACAGGATGCTGTGGAGCAAAAGGGGTTAACAGAAAACAAAAACAAACTATAATCTAACTACGAACTGAAAACAAATAACATTACAAAAATAAACAAAATCATCAAACATAAGACAAGGGAGTCGTCAATGGTTCCAGGCTTGATCTATTAGCGAAACCAGAGCACACGTTGAAGATAGAGATAGGGGTTCCCTCTCCCTCCAGCGGAAGGTCCTTTGGGGCCCTCAACACGATGCTTTCCTTACAAAATGAATAGAACTGAACTGAGTGATGAAAGAACTCTGAGTTAAACTGATGATGAATTGTTTGTCAAAGGCTGAGCTCTGAATCATCTGGATAGCGTAACAATGCTTTGAATTCTCTGCTAAAACAATGAGTCTCCATGGCTATTTCTAGCATTTTCTAGGCGGTCACCTAACCAACTTCCGGTGTAAACACGGACCTGTTTAGGGTTCACTTAAGCCATTAATTCACTGAATTTGCAGAGCCGACCCTGATCTGAAGGTCAAATCATCTTGGGGGCCGGTCCATTGGTGGCCGAGAGGCCGAATTAAGCAATTAATGCACCGTATTAGCAGATGCATGGCTTTTTATGTTGACAGACGCGCGTCAGGGCGCGCATGCGCCAAAAACACGTTTTTGTCCCGTGCATATGCGCGCGCACCAGGCTGCTGTAAAGTGCCCTTCAATTTTTGGTTACTTTGTATAGTTTTTGACCCTTCTGGAATGTTGTGAACTTAATTTAGTGCCATAAATGACTTCATTGTTGTTTTGATGATGTGGAGTTCTTGTCACCACGTGCAGACAAAATTTCAGTGATAACAGATGCCCCCTGATGGATGAGGTTAGGAGCATACGTATAGCCGAAATCCATCAATGTTTCTTCTACTAAGACTGTTGTTGTAAGGGAAAGCAATAGTGGGACCCTTCGGAGCGATCCGCTGAAGGAAAAAGGAACCCGTATCTCGACCTTCTGAGAGACGTGCATGAAAAAATATACAACTGTGTACAAACGAGGCGGGCATGCCCCATGCTCGTGTGATGTAACTCTGAAAAAAGATGACGAAAGTGTTGGTGTAGACAACTACAACGCCCTCGGGGGCGGTAATGATAAAGGCAGAAGACAATTCTGCAAATGAACATACTCTGAATAATAGGCAATGATCGCTGTAATAAACAGCGACGATGATGTGGGCATTGATGGCCCTATTAAGTTCAGAGGTCTTCGGCAAATGACAAAAAGAACTGCAATAGTCGCAAAGTAAGACCCACCATAACATGAGAGAGTGTTGGCGTCGAATGTTAAGGGGCCAACGACAGCAGGGAGCAATGTTGTTTCCCCCTGTGTCGTCCGAGATCTCTCATTAATAGAGAATGAGAATCAAGATACTGTCTCCCTTCTGGAAAAGTCGTTGATGTCGACAAAAGGGGGACGTGACTTCCAGAAGCAAAAAGGTACTCTGTGGAATCTACTGAGGTGATGAAGTGGCAAAGGTACATGGATGAAGTCAAGAAGTGGGATGACTCAAGACTGCCCTTGGTTGGAGGATATATGAGAGAAACAGTGGCCGCAACTGTGTAACAAGGTCGAGTGTCAGGGGGACGACAAGACTAGGGCTAAGTTGTGCCAGAGGCGGGACAAGGTGAACAAATTCAGAGGGTAGAGGTAACTAACCTGCGGGGTACTCTGAAGATATGGACGATGTCGGCAAGGGTAAATGATAAGTACTGCTCCAATCCAAGGGTGGCATGGGTTGCGTGTGGCCAAAAAAGCAAGTCGCCAACGGTGACGACAAAGAATGTATTGACTGAAGGTAAAGGTGTTTGTACAATAAATAATAAATAATAAATAATTTTGGGGAGAAATGTACAAATACAGAAACGGGTGCCCTAGTGTGAAATGTGTGCCCCATGTAGGGTAGAATTGTCATGAAGAACTGATGAAGGGTGGGGGCCCCATTGGCGAGTTTCTGTATGAGGTAGGTGAAATGGAGAGAGGTTTGCAGATGGGCAAACTAATGGTGGATGAAATGGTGGGTTCATGATCCTGCGGAGGTGCAGGTAAAACAGAACATAACCATAAAGCGATGATTTGGGAGTCCATATGGGAAGCTAGCAAAATGAGGAGAAGGAGTATGTGGTTAATTCGCAACATGATGTAAGACTACTAGGACTCCCATCCCTAAAGGGTAATGAAAAAACAACATGAGTGTCAAAAGTGAAAAAAGGTGCTATGAATGGGACAACTCATGTGGGTGAGAATGCTACCGGGTTGCAGTACCGCCGATGCAAAAAATGGAGGTTTGGGTACTGCAGAGCCAGGAATGCGGATCCCAAAGGCTGATATCAGAGGGTGTGACTGGAAATGTAAATGCCATTCAGTGGGATAGACTACATGCCAGTGCTGAATATATACCTGAAGGGATGATGTCGATGACCGATGAGCACGTACCTGCGCACATCACAACCAAATACCCAAAGTGAACAATATCTGAAGAGTATCAAAGATATGAGCATGTATTAGATAAATGTGACAATGCGTGTGCGTACCTGGCCATGATGTGAAAAAAAAGGCACCTCGGGGGCTCCGGGTAAAAAGTGGCCCAGAGATAGCCATGATGTAGGCGGCGGGACGCTGATCCCGTGGCTGAAAACGGTTCGAAAAATGGACGCCGTGGGCTCCCGGAATGGTGAGTGGAAGTTTGACAAAAACCCTATATATAGCTGTAGGGCCCACATTGCCACCTCATTTGTACCTGCTGCTACAGTGAATTCCAGAGCAGATCGAGAGGAGATTGAGCGATTCTGAGAGCACCAGGCATCCATTTCCCGACGTGCGAGATTCAGGTTAGTGCTTTGAACATCCTGCATAGTTATAGGTTTCAAATTTTTGGGCAGGGTAGGTACAGGGGGCCGTACGGGAGGTTTAGGGGGTTTTTGGGTAGAGGGTGGGCCCCAATGCGCGGGCGACTCAATGGAAGGTGCGCATGTGTGCGCGCCTATTCATTGAAAATGCGCACCTTAGGGCGCGCCTGTGGGGTAGATAGGCGTGCATGGGTGCGCGCCTGTAGGGTAGATAGGCGCGCATGGATGCGCGCCTGTAGGGTAGACAGGCATGCATGGGTGCGTTCCTGTAGGTTGAACAGGCGCGCTCTAGAGCGCGCCTGTGGGTATGACAGGCGCACTCTAGTGCGCGCCTGTATGGCGAACAGGCACGCATATGTGCGCGCCTGTGGGGGAAAAAACCACGCCTTGGAGGCAAGGTTTCAGGGTGAAAAAATTAGCTTATTTGATGTATTGGGTGATTGTCTAAGCTAATATGGGATTCTTGGTTGTGTGTAGGTGGCGATCAGCGAGCATGGATGTGCGATGGCATGAGAGGGACTGGTAGCCACTGCGGGAGGAGGTGGCTGAGGCTAGGCCGACAGTGAGGGCGTCTTTAGCAACCAGTGGGATGCTAAAGTTTTTTGAGAGCCCTCTTATACGGGCCCAGGAGTATCTGCTCCAATTTCTGATTGAGATGTGGAGCCCTGAGCAGCACTGCTTCCTCGTGAGAGGAGAGTAGGTCGCCTTCACTGCGGTGGAGGACATATATTTTTTGACTGGGCTCCCCTTTCGGGGAACACCGTTGCCGGCAATGCCTGTGCTGCCGAGGGACACTGATATGGAGGAGGTCGCCGAGCGATATTTCTCAGGCGAGCACTATATGACTGGGTCATCAGTGCGCATCAGGGCGATAGATGCTCTGCTGCATCGTTGCGTAGCAGCGATGATAGTGCGGGTGTACGGGACCCGAGCGCCCCACCGGATTAGTGGTAGCGAGTTGCTGCTGATGGAGAGGGTGGTGGTGGGCTGTGAGCGGTTTTCCTGGGGTCTGATGCTACATACGCAGATGATTGCGCAGCTGGACCATTGTCGGTCTACAGGCAGGGGGGAGTTTGCTTTTGGCTCCATCCTGGTGGCCTTTTTCTTAGAGAGGGTGCCGTCGTTGCGGCCGAGGGTGGTGTTGGAGGTACCTGGGGTACGAGAGCCGCGCTTGAGGCGGTGGTCCAAGATTTTGGTTCGCCATGGTGGTGGTGAAGGTGGCCATTACTTCACAGAGGAGGTAGCGCAGATATGGTGGCAGACACCACAGTTTATAATCTGGTTCCCCTATGCGGGGGTGGACTTCCGGGGGGACCCGGATATGATACTGCCTCCTGGGGAGGTTTTTGACCACAGAGGTATGTTGTGTATTTTTGTGCTTTATGTTTGTGACTTTGATATACTGGTTTATATGTTTGGTGTATAGACACTGATACCATCTTTTGTTGTTTGTTTGGTGCATGTGCAGATGTGGCACCTCGCGGGCGCGAGGTGGAGGTGTTCAGAGCGCCCGCGCAGCGAGAGTAGGAGAGACTGCCGCATGTAGGGAGGCGACCGAGGGATGAGGCTGCTGGGGGACCAGCAGGGCCCGAGAGACCGACGCAGAGGCGCCGCTGGGATGACCCTGGTGCGGGGTCATCACAGGCTCCTCTGGCGGCAGCCGGAGCAGATGATGAGGATTTAGTCCGTCGATTTGAGATGGTTTTCTGAGACGTGCCTGAGGGCATGTGGACCCAGATCTAGGACGAGGAGTTCCTGGAGTAGTGCATCGGACTACCGCCACCATGGCAGTCGATCATGTGACGAGCAGCTGTGCTCGCCGCTATGACGAGTGGACGCCTACCGCCTGGGCAGGGTGGTCCTGCGGATGTTCCACCACCACCGCCTGGGGCAGGTGGGGGTGGGCCACCACCGCCTCCTGAGGGAGGGGTAGCTGGGGGTGCCTTAGAGGCCCCCTAATTGTATGGAGCATTTGTACCTTTTTGATAGGCTGGTGAGCCGATTTTTGTACCATTTATGTGGCACGGGCCGAAGGGCCGATATTTTTTGTATGTAAACATTCGGTTGCGATATATACATGAGTAGACATATTTTGAGATCCAAATGTGGTACATGT
>ML779475.1:429958-466613 GCA_009831015.1 Picea engelmannii | reverse complement strand
AGTTTTCTGATCTAAGAAAGCAGAAATTCAAACACTATTCTAGCTTTGTTGACATGTGGGCATGTATGGGCCCGTTACAAGAATGCGTTTGAAAAATGAAACTAAGAGGGGTCTCAAAAAGAGCCGTTGTCCTCTCCTAAAAGCTTTGAATTTTTTTTTTTTAAAGGGAGATGAGATCGTTTCCGCAATCTTTTTCTGATTCTCAAGGTTTCTTAAGGGCGCGAGAGAAGAGCATACTCAAGATTGTTACTTGCAATTTCGAGTCCCGAATGTGAGTTTAGATGTGATTTGATGTTCCACTTAAATTATTGATCAAAACAAGCCATCCACGTGGCAGAAAGCAAAATAAGGGAAAAATGATTTTAATCCTCCTAAGTGCCTATGTTTGAGTATCCCCTTTATAAGTTGAGGGGTCTAAGTGGTGTAGTATTTAGAGCATGCATGACATCATTCTTGAGAAGGAAACTGACTTTCCCCACATCAAAACCTTACAATGAATAATTTAGGACCAATGCGCGGCTGTAAGTACAGACATAAGCGCGTGTTTGTGCGTGCGCGCGTGTTGTAGTAAGAACCAGAGCGCATGCGTGTGCCTGTGGGGTGGAATACCCACGCGCCTATGCTCATGACTGAAAAAAGAAATTTCGGATAAATTTCTCTCGATTCTCCTGTGAATCGACTGTCTCGCCGGTCAGCGGAGGCCGGTTTGAGTCCCTGCAAGTTAATAAAACAGAAAGGAAAGCGAATTAAACCCAATTGAGGGAGGATTTGATACCTAAACTCCCCAGTGGAGTTGCCAGTCTGTTCGTGCTCGAATTGTCGTCGGGTGAGCAAAAATGGGAGCACTGGCATGCCTTGTTGGGCTTAGCAAGGCAGAACAGGATGTTGTGGAGCAAAAGGGGTTAACAGAAAACAAAAACAAACTATAATCTAACTACGAACTGAAAACAAATAACATTACAAAAATAAACAAAATCATCAAACATAAGACAAGGGAGTCGTCAATGGTTCCAGGCTTGATCTATTAGCGAAACCAGAGCACACGCTGAAGACAGAGATAGGGGTTCCCTCTCCCTCCAGCGGAAGGTCCTTCGGGGCCCTCAACACGATGCTTTCCTTACAAAATGAATAGAACTGAACTGAGTGATGAAATAACTCTGAGTTAAACTGCTGATGAATTGTTTGTCAAAGTCCGAGCTCTGAATCATCTGGACAGCGTAACAATGCTTTGAATTCTCTGCTAAAACAATGAGTCTCCACAACTATTTATAGCATTTTCCAGGCGGTCACGTAACCAACTTCCGGTGTAAACACGGACCTGTTTAGGGTTCACTTAAGCCATTAATTCATCGAATTTGTAGAGCCGACCCTGATCTGAAGGTCAAATCATCTTGGGGGTCGGTCCATTGGTGGTCGGGAGGCCGACTTAAGCAATTAATGCGCTGTATTAGCAGATGCGCGGCTTTTTATGTTGACAGGCGCGCGTCGGGGCGCGCATGCGCCAAAAACACATTTTTGTCCCGCACATATGCGCGCGCACCAGGCTGCTGTAAAGTGCCCTTCAATTTTTGGTTACTTTGTATAGTTTTTGACCCTTCTGGAATGCTGTGAACTTAATTTAGTGCCATAAATGACTTCATTGCTGTTTTGATGATGTGGAGTTCTTGTCGCCACGTGCAGACGAAATTTCAGTGATAACAACCATGACCAAGTACAAATGTGAATCTATGTCGCATCATACAAATCAGTGAGATGACTCAATAACTGAGAAATCAGTGAAGTGCTCATGAATATTCTCTATCGAAACCTGGGAAAGAATGCCATCTAACATGAGGTTGATCTTTTCCAAGGTCTTCATGTTTAATCCAAATGGTATGAATCTACAACATGTGAATAAATGAGATGATGTCAAGCATGGTATAAACTGTCTGATTACCAGTCATTAATGTATACCATTAACATGAGCGGGGGAATCCACCAATGATGATGGAACCTTTTATTGCATGAACTTGTCAGAGTCTTGTGGGTTTGTGGTTTCTACCTAAGTCTATAAATTATCCCTGTCTCTATCCTTTTCAATTGACAAGTCTTAAGTTTGTCTCCTTTCGGCGTGTAAAGTCATCTTTTGTGTGCCCTTGTTCGTTTTTGTGCCCTTGTTTCCCTCAATATCTTAACTGAAATAAATCTCGGCCCCAATCCCCTCTATTTTTCTCCAAGGATGAGCACTCGCCTCTAACGTTCTAGTCACTGGTATCCCTATTTTCTTAGCTCACAACTAGTCATCCAAATTCTTGGTTGTGCAAGATGCAACCATGAACACAAAGAAAATCTTTCTTAACAGTCTGTTTTAGGATTGAAGCATGAGAAAAAGGTAGTTTTAATCTTTCAATGCTGGAGATTCCAGGAACAGTCCAAATCAACATCTCACGAGCGTTCGAGAGTGCAAAATTTCGTGAAGTATAACTCCAGAGAAAAAGGCCCCGAAGTGGATATGAGGCATTGATCTTAAAGGGGACAGGTCATTGTTTATGCAAGCCTTCAGGGGAATGAGATTCAGGAGATTTGAAATAAGAAGTTCTTAGAAACCCTGAAGGGTCAAAGCTCGAAGTCGCGAAGAGATGAAGTCACCGAAGAGTCGAATTCACCGAAGCTTTCGAAGGCCAAAAGTCCAAAGACCCGAAATGGATCTGAGCCATTGATCAGCAAGAGCCATGTCTCATCGGGTCCATAGCTCCAGGTAAAAGCGCATGGAAGACTAAGAGAGACTTGAGTTTTGGTTTTCCCAGAGCCCGGAGACTCGAAGTGGATCTCGGCCGTCCAAATCCAGAATGCCACGCATCATCAGATCTGTCACTCAGGGAGTTTTACTTTGGGATTTTTAAAATGAGAAAAGCGTTGAAAGTCCAAAAGACCCGAAGCACCGAAGTCCCGAAGTGTCGAAGCACGTGACACACTCTCATCAGACATGAAGCATGGCACTCTTTCCAAGTCATTCGGTCATGTCCATGTCACCCTCCTTATCATGACACATCAGTAGACATGACATCATATGACTTCATATGGACCACCCATCAGTAGGACATGTGGCATAAATCCTTGAGATCTGGCTAAAGGCTCGAGGTAATCCTCGATTGTTCGATTCATGAGGACACGAGTCAATATATAACCATCTCTGGGTAAAATATTTTGGGAGCCCAGGTTTGAGATTTTATTCTCCCGAAGCCTGGAGACACAAAGGGATTTCATCTGTTGATCTCTAGAGGGCCACGCGTCATCAGATCCATGGCTCCGGGTAAAAGAACTAGGAAACCCAGGTTTGAGATTTGATTTTCTCAGAGTCTAGAGACCCGAAAAGCATCTTGGCCAATGATCTCAAGGAGCCACACATCATCAAATCCCTAGCTCTAGAGAATTTTCTTGGAGCAAATAAAGTTTGACTATTGAAAGGCCCGAAGCCCAAATCGTGAAGCAGATCTCGACCGTTGATTTGAAAAAGGAAGATCCGATCCATTAATATAAAAGGTGCCAAAGATGGTTCTTTGATCAGGAAGCCTCATCTTAGATCATAAGATCAATGGTCATGCTCCATTGTGAGGTCAGAAGGTGTGCGCGTTTTAAAATTTCAAGGGTGGGCCGCAATTAGAACCGTGGTTTTTAGAAAGGGACATGTGGCGGTTGATGATGAATTGCGGGGATAACAATGCTTTTCTTTCAAACCACCCTTGGTCATTCCCGTAATCACGCAATTGTGTAGGGTCATGGCCCTAGGTCACATTGAAGAAGGAGCATGGGAACAAGATCTAGCCCCTGAGCCCTAGAGAGCCAAATGTGTGGCAATCATCAACACAAACCGATGTCACCCTTATGGTCTTGGCACATGGCCACTCCCTGAGCATTAAATATCGCTCAATCTCTAAGGAAAGGTAGTTAATGAAAGTAAATATGGTGGTTGAAATCTTAGCTCACTCCATAAATGGAAGGCATGGAAGGCATGGAAGTCCCAGCCGTGGGGACTGAACTGTCAACCCGTGGTAGCCCTGTGGGTAGATTTTCCTGCAAAACCCATGCCGATCTGAGCTCTGGTCTGACATAGGGGTGCATGTTCAGTTTGATAGAAGAACTCATCGACGCAAATCTTTGATTGTAGTGACCAGGTCACACTCTTAGTAGTGGCGTATTGTTCCGTGTATAAATAAATAGTTTTAATATTTTTTTAAGGTCGTCAACTAGTTGAGCAGAGGTCCCTATTTTTCAATGTTTTGATGCCATAACTGTTCTCTGGTTATGTATCAAATTTGAGACTTTCATGTTAATAGAAGTCAGCTTATTTTATTCTCTCTGTAAAAATTGTGCTAAAGCACTCAAGGATGGAGGATCCAGTTGAGGGTTGTTATACTGTTGTAATGTAGGTTTGATTACAGTGGTAGCATGACCAGTTTTGGTCATCTCCCTTGTTATCTTTCTCCCTCTTATACTGAATGGATCGAGAATGGAGGATCAAGTTGAGTTGTTGTAGATGCATTGTGATGTAGGTTTGATCATTGTGTTGTTGTCATTGTGTTTTTTAGACATATTTCAGTGTCCGAAGCTTGAGCTTAAGAGTGATATTGAGTCTAAGTTTTTCTTCTCCAAGCTGCTTGAAGGCCTGATGATCATAATAGTCTTGTTCATCTTTCTCACTAATTCTTCCCTCTTATCACACTTAAAATCATTTGACTGACTAAAGTTAATGTGGCCCTCACTTCCCTGTGCATTTCCTGTTCAGTTTCGTGTTGAACATCATTCATATATTGAGTTTTTTCCATTAACCTCCACTCATATAAAACCAACATCCACCAAAAAATCTGATGGGTACTAGGCTTATCCTCCCGCAATCTGAGGGTGACTCTCAGTGCTACCAAAACCCAACATACTAAGTACAATATATGAAGTGTGAATAAAGGAGTTGACGTTGAACAATCATAGATTCATTCGATAGGATCCAATGCTGTAAACCCACTGTCAAAATTCAAGGAGACCTTCCACTGATGTCTGCAAGTCCCAGGGTACTTATGGGTTTCTAGATTTCAATTCTGGATAATGAGTTGGAGTTGACTATTGGATTACTGAGAGGGGGGGTGAATCAGTAATAGAGCAATTTAATACTTTTTAACCATATAATCCAAGTGTTATATCAATGTAGAATTATCATCCAATAAATGTAGAGTAAATAAGCAATGAACAAATGAACAATCATACACATACACAGTACACCAGTGTTTTACGTGGAAACCCAAAGCGGGAGAAAACCATGGAATGCTTTTTCTTATGTCTTGAAGAATTACATTCATTGGAAGCACCAACTTCCTTCGTTTTCCAGCTGCAACTGGAAGGAGGCTCCAACCCCCTTGTTTCTCAGGATACAACCCGAGGGAATCTCCAACTCCCCTATTCTCTGGCTACAACCAGAAGGAGGCTACAACCCCCTATGTTCTCCGACTACAACCACCTGTCCTTGCCCTGTCCAATCGCCTTGAAGAAGAAATAGAATGATGGAACCACTTTCACACTATCACTATGAGATATACCACTATAAACTTGTACCAATAAACATGAACCATGCATCAACCTGTACCTAAACCTGTTATCAACCTGTACCATAAACAAGTGCATCAACCATGCACAAACCTGTACCAAACAACTTGTAATCAACCTATACCATCAAAAAAGTGCATCCAACCATGTACCAAGTATGTACCAATCATGTGTCAACTACTCATCAACTATGACTCATCAATATGTACCAACATCATCAACTATACACCTCATGTATGTGCCAACTCATCAACTACTTGTCTCAACCATGTACCCAACATGTACCTTAACAAAAATCCCTCATCAATTTCATCATCCAAATATGGTTTGTAACTATGTAATAGACCCTTTTTATATGATCACATACCTAAAAACCTTCCTTAACTTTCACAACAAGAGACTAGCATTTTCATTAAGCTTTTCTTTAGTCTCACATGACTAGTTTGGGATTAGTCAAGAACCCTAACTTGAAATAATCATAACTATGTACATGTAATGAATAAAGATCTCAAAGTAGTACAAAATTTTCTTCATATTGTTTAATGTAATTCCTCTAGGTGGAACTACTTGGAACCTCTCATAAAAGGAGTTATAGAAAAAATGGCATACCATGTTGAATTTTGGCTTATTCTAGAGAGAGACCTTGTAGAGCGTGCCCCACATGGAATATTTGTTGAATGGATCTAAAAACGTTACAAAAAATACTAAAGACTATACTATAACCAAAACATTTTGTCTTACTGAATTTGGATCTGTTATGAATAAGTTATGGCATTTTTACCCGAAACACTTGTTTTAGACTAGTTTCAGGACTAGCCACAAACCCTATTTTCCATGGAGTGTAACTCCTAAAATACAACGACCCAGAAGCTGAATTTTTTACCATAAATAATTGGATATATTTACTCAATGTCCTATCAATTTCATGGTTTGAATCATTCTAGAAAACAAGTTATTTTGAAAATGGTGAGATGACATGTAAATAACATACCTTAGAAAGCATCATCAAAATAATTTATCCTCCCTTGAATTCCGGCCTTATTTTCTTCACCTTACCTCTGAAATTAGGCTTAGATATCCTTTGGTTACCTCAATCACCTATATATATTCAATATGCTCAAGTTTTTCTTAAAATGAGAGAGACTTGCCTCTTATTTGTACTCTCTATGTAGCTTCCTTAGAAGCATCTTCTAGGTCACTTTAGCCACTTTTCTTATTTTAGGGTTAACCCACTTCTAATTTCTCCATTAAATTTATTATTTAAATAATTTATTTTGTATTCAATTTGAATTATAGTACACTCATCACTTCACTTTATTATTTACCTTCTAAAATCTCTTAAACCACTTTTACTACTTTGACCTTTTGGGGCTTCTAGATGACATATGAGGGTCCTCCAACTTCGTAAGGCCATAACTCTCAAACCTTGAGGAGTTATGTGGCGTTCAACAAACCAACAGAAATGGAATGACATGTACTATCCATATAGAATAGTATTACCTACAAATATATCAAAACACATACCATTATCAATCAAACAAACTTGGGTCCATTACCCAAACCTGGGTTCTCCAACTTCTCATGGCCATAACTCTCTAACCGCGAGGAGTTATGTGGCGTTTCACATACCACCAGATATTTAATGACATGTACTATCCATATAGAATAGTATTGCCTTAAAATATATTAAACCTCATACAATTATACATGAAACAACCTTGGTTCTATTACCGAAACCTTTGTGCTACCGAAATTTTCTACCAGAATTTCTTCAAGGGTTGAAATCAATGACAACCAACCTTAATCAACAATATACCCCTTTGACATTGATGGAAACACTCTGATGCAATAATGAAATCATTTCATGCAATGTTGAAGTCATATCACTCATGCTCCCCCTGGAACCATGTGTTTTTCCTTTGCATCTTTGTGACCATTGCTCCCCCTGGAATCATGCCTCTGTCCTCTACATATGATAAATCTCTCCCCTTTTGTCATCAATGGAAAAGGTATCTTTCCATCTGGAGATGCTCCCCCTAACTAAATTTTCCTCTTTATGGTGCTTCCTTATGTACATATAAAACATATAAGATAAGCATGCAAACACATTCATTTTGGAGTAGAAATAACTCTGAGTCTCTGGCAAAGATACTCAAAGGCTTCCCGTGGAAGTGGTTTTGTAAATATGTTTTCCACTTGTTCTTTTGTGCCCACATACTCAACTTTGATGTTCTTTTCTGCAACCTGTCCCCGTAGAAAGTGATACTTGATTAGAATGTGTTTCTTCTTGGAGTGCATCAAAAAGTTATTTGAGATACTGATGATGCTTGTATTATCACAATAGATTGGAATGGGCTCATCATACTTAACCTGTATATCTGTCAGAGTTTGTTTCATCCAAAGAACCTATGTACAACATGTTGTTTCTGCAATATACTTTTCCTCGACTGTAGATAGAGATATTGATGATTATTTCTTGCTTAGCCATGATACTAAACACTCACCCAAGTAGAACGCTTCTCCATTGGTGCTTCATCGGTCATCAATACAATCTGACCAATCTACATATGTGTAGGAAATAAGAGATAGATCCTTTCCTTTTGGATACCATAATCCAAACTCTTATGCTCCTTTGAGATATCTGAAAATACTCTTCACTGCTAACACATGTGATTCCTTTGGTGCTGCTTGAAATCGTGCCACCTATCCAACTTCCTGCATTACATTTGATCCGGATGCTGTCACATATAGTAGGTTACCAATCATTGACCTGTATTGCCTCTGATCTATAGAATTTGAATCATCATCTTTTCTTAACTTACAATTGGTTTGAATGGGAGTGATAATTGGTTTGGAATCTTCCATTCCAAACCTCTTTATCATTTATATGATATACTTGGTTTGAGACATAAAAATTCCTTGGTTTCTTTGACGTATCTGAAGTCCCAGAAAGAAGGATAGTTCTGCAAGTAATGACATTTCAAATTCATTATGTGTATCCTTTGCAAATTTATGGCTTAACCTGTCATCATCACTACCAAAAATAATATCATCAACATAAACTTCAATTAATAAAATATTATCTTGACTTACCTTGATGTAGAGGTTGTTGTCTGTACTTCCTTTTTTGAACCCTGCCTGCTGTAGATTTATCCAGTCTAAAGTACCATGCTCTAGGAGCCTGTTTTAGACCATACAAGACCTTCTTTAATTTACACACATAATCTGCGTTCTCTGACAAATGAAATCCTTATAGTTGTTCAATGTAGAATTATTCTTCAAGTTCCCCATTCAGAAAAGATGATTTTACGTCCATTTGATACACTTTAATATGTTTGGAGAATGCATAAGATAAAAACAATCAGATTGCTTCCATTCTGGCAACTGGGGAAAATGTCTCTTCAAAGTCGATTCTTTCAACCCGTGCATATCATTTACATACAAATCTAGCTTTGTTCCTTGTAACCTATCCATCTTCATTCAATTTATTCATGTATACCCACTTTTTGTCGATCACATTCTTATCCTTTGGTCTTGGAACCAATTCCCAAGTGTCATTTTTCTCTATTTGATCCAATTATTCATCCATGGTTTTGTTCCAAAATTTATCCTTGATGGCCTCTTCAAAATAGGTTGGTTCAATCATAGATCTGAGTTCTAGGTGTGTTTGTTTTGGTGAGCGAATTCTTCTTCTAGTGTCAACTCCTATGTCTTTGTTTCTGATAATCTGATTTGAAGGATGATTCTTTTGTACTCGTCTACTAGGTGTTTTTGGAGTTACTTGCCAAACTTTCTCTTTTGTTTCTATTGGATCCTCTTTGTCTTCCCCTTCTTTTTCATCTTTTGTTTCTTCTTCATAAATTTGTTCCATTGATTCATTTTCTTCTTCCTTTAATTTTTTTCTACATGCTTCATCAATTGTTACATTTATGCTTTCCACCACTTTGTTCAATATCAGGTTGTAACACTTGTATGCTTTTCTTGTACTTGAGTAACCAACAAGTACTCATTTGTCCACATGAGAGTCAAACTTTATCATTCTGCCATCTTCTCTTTTGATGCAGCATTTGCTTCCAAAAACTTTGAAGTGCTTTACATTTGTTGGTCTTCCTTTCCATAGCTCGCAAGGAGTTTTGTTAGTGTTATTTTTTAGAATTACTTTGTTTTGAATGTGAATTGTTGTATTCAGTACCTGTGTCCAAAAAATATTTGTCAATTTGGAATCCATTAGCATTGTTCGAGCCATTTCCTGTACTATCATGTTCTTTATTCAACAAATCCATTCTGTTGAGGTGTCCTAGCAACGGAGAATTTCCTTTTTATTCCATGATTGTTGCAGTAGTCCATAAATTCCTTTGAAGTGACCTCTCCTCCATTATCATATCTCAAGCATTTTATTTTTGAATCCATTTCATTTTCAACCATTTTCTTGTAGATCTTGAAGTTTTCAAAAGCTTCTGACTTGTTCTTGAGAAATCAAACTGCGGTCATTCTTGTATAATCATCAACTAATAACATAAAACATTTCTCACCTTTTAATACCTTTGTTGTAGTTGGTCCAACTAGATTAGTATGCACAATTTCCGGTGGTCTTGTTGTTAAATATTCCTTTGATTTGAACCTAGTCTTTGTTTTCTTTCCTTGTTGACAATGCTTGCATAAAGTGTTGGTTGGTTTCGTGATCTGGGGAATTTCTCTTACTGCTTCTCTTTTGCTGACTTTGACAAGGTTATAAAAATGTATGTGACCCATTCTTCTATGCCATAACCAACTTTCAACCTCTTTTCCTAGAAAACAATTTTTATTTCCAATTTCACTTAACACATATATGTTGCTTGAATTTCTCGCAGTCGTAGAAATCAATTTTCCTGAGCCTTCTTTTCTTATCTCTCACTTTTGTGAATCGAAAGTATCTTTATGACCTTGGTCACACATTTGACTCACACTTAGAAGATTATGTTTCATATCTTCTACTAGTAGAACATTTTCTTCCTTTGTATTCTTGTTCCCAATTCTGACTATGCCTTTTCCAATGATTTTGGATGAATCATCATTTCCAAAGGAGACTCATCCATCTCTTTCCTTTTGTAATGTAAGAAACATGTCTCTATCACCTCTCATGTTTTTTGAACACCCATTTTCAACATACCAACCACGTTTCTTCTGCTTATCTTTTAGAGAGAGTGTGCATTCTTCATTACTATACTGATCCTGCTTTCTTATCCATGTCCTTTTCTGAGGTTCTTGTCAGTGACTGTTGCTATTCTATTGCGTTTCTCTAGGAGGGAATTTCATTCTACAATCTTTGGGCATATGTCCAAAATTGTTACATTTGTAACATTCCACTTCAGTGCTCAAATATTCAAACATATTGTAACTTATTCTATGTGTTTCACTAGGCCTTCTTGGATAACCCATTTCTGTATGACTTACAAAGTTGCTTTTGTTCTTGTTATTAGCTATGCAATTCACAACTTTATGTCCAAAATTATTACATGCATAACATAAACCAAAAAATATAGTTTGATACGTGGGAGCTGAATATCTTCTGAAAGGAGGTACTCTTATGAGTTCTTCTTCTTCCTGAGGCCTATCTGTTGGTTTTTTATTCTGAAATTTGAATCTTCTCGGTGGAGGAGTGTCCCTATAATATTCCTTGTAGATCTTCCTATCCCCCTTCATTATTTCTGCAAAGATTTTTGGATATGTTTCTTGCTCTGTTGTTTTGGAGCTTGATCATTTTTTTGTTTCATTGTATCCAAGTTTGGACTTGTCATGATGATATTTTTGACTACTGATAATGTCATCCAAAACTTTTGAGTTTTTCTGCATATTTTTCTTTTGAATATCCTTTCTTAATGTGACAATATCTTCTTCCAAATTTCCAATGATCTTGTCTTTTTCTTCTAGTTGTTCTTTGAGTGCTTCTTCAATTCTTTTATCTTATTCTATTTGAACCTTCAAATTTGTGATCGTTTGTTCTAGTTTTTGAGTGTCTTATTTCTTGTCTAGTTCTACTTGTAGTTTCTTGTTTTTCTTATTTTCTCTTCTAATAACTTCTATGGCACACATTAATTCCTCTCAGTAGTCAACTTCTACCTCTTCAATTTATTATTCAACTTCTTCATATTCTTCTTTAGCTTCTTCATATTCTTCTTCAGAGTCTTCTTTATCAAATTCTTCTACTGCCATGAATAGAACTCGTTCTGTCTCACTGTCACTGACTTCATCTTCATCTGATGATGAGAATTCTTCTTTCGTGCAAAAGCTTTTCTTGAAAACTTTCTTTGTGGTTCTTTTTCCTTTATATGTTTATTTTCCTTTTGAGTAAACTTCATCATTTCTCTTTTTCTTATAAGGACATTTGTTAACAAAATTACCAATACCATCACAATTAAAAAAAATTAAAAGAAGCTTACCTCTATACCTACTGTCAGTTCCCTTGTTCAGTATTTTGACAAAGTTGGCCACTTCTTCATAATCTTCCGAGATGTCACTACTGTTGCTATGTTCTTCTTTTTTACTTCCCTTTTGCTTTGACTTTTTGGATGCTTTGAAGGCTATTTCTTTTATATTTGGATTTTCCTGTTCAGTTCTCATTTCATATGATGTGAATATTCCATGTAATTCGTCCATGATTATTGAGTTTAGATCTGATCTTTCTTCTAGTGCTGATATCTTAGGGTCAAATCTCATAGGAAGAGATCTTAGTACTTTTTGAACAATTACAGATTATTTGATTTCTTCTCCCAATCGTATGATTTCATTTACTATTTCATAAACTTGTAAAAAGTAAGCTGCAATATTCTCATCTTCCTTCATCTTAATTTGTTTGAACTGATCTCTGTAAGTTTGAAGCTTTGCTGCTTTGACTTTTGAATCTCCTTCATAAATATTTTGAAGTTTGTTCCAAATCTCTTTAGCATATTTACAATGTGCAACTTTCGTGAATACCATTTCACTAAGACCATTCAAAAGTTCATTTTTGGCTTTGGAATTATTCTGGCCGAGTTTCACTGCTTTGTCATTTGTTGGCTGAACTTCTGGTGTTGTGTATCCATCTACAATTGATTGCCAAATTTCAAATCCATGTCCCTGTTTATATGTTTTCATCCTTATGCTCCAAAATGCATACTTTTGTCCATTGAATTGTGGTATTCCATTTTTATACAAGTTGTTGTTCTCCATGATATACCTTTCAGTGGTTAAACTGATTTCTGAAGGAACCTTCTCTGATACCAATAGTTGGATTATTGAGAGGAGGGGTGAATCAGTAATAGAGAAATTTAATCCTTTTTAACCATATAATCCAAGTGTTATATCAATGTAGCATTATCATCCAATAAATGTAGAGTAAATAAGAAATGAAAAAATGAACAAGCATACACATACACAGTACACCAGTGTTTTACGTGGAAACCCAAAGCGGGAGAAAACCACACAATGCTTTTTCTTATATGTCTTGAATAATTACATTCATTGGAAGCACCAAATTCCTTTGTTTTCCATATGCAACTGGAAGGAGGCTCCAATCCCCTTGTTTCTTAGGCTACAACTTGAGGGAAGCTCTAACTCCCCTATTCTCTGGCTACAACACCCTATGTTGTCCAGCTACAACCGAAAGGTGGATAAAACCACATGTCCTTGCCCCATCCAACCACCCTGAAGTAGAAGTAGAATGATGGAACCACTGTCACAGTGTCACTGTGAGATATACCGCTATAAATATGTTCCAATAAACTTGAACCATGCATCAACCATGCATCAACCTGTACCATAAACAAGTGCATCAACCATGCACCAACTTGTACCAAACAACATGTAATCAACATGTACCATAAAAAAGTGCATCCAACCATGTACCAAGTATGTACCAATCATGTGTCAACTACTCATCAACTATGGCTCATCAATATGTACCAACATCATCAACTATAGACCTCATGTATGTTCCAACTCATCAACTACTTGTCTCAACCATGTACCCAACATGTACCTTAACCAAAATCCCTCATCAATTTCATCATCCAAATATGATTTGTAACTTTTTAATAGAATTGGTGTATATGATCACATACCTGCAAACCTTCCTTAACTTTCACAACAAGAGACTAGCATTTTCATCAAACTTCTCTTTAGTCTCACATGACTAGTTTGGGATTAGTCAACAAACCTAACTTGAAATAATCATAACTATGTACCTTTAATGAATAAATATATAAAATTAGTACACAATTTTCTTTAGTTTTTTTTATGCAATTCCTCCAGGTTTCACTACTTGGAACCTCTCAGAAAAGGAGTTATAGAAAAAATGGTATACCTTGCTGAATTCTGGCTTATTCTAGAGAGAGACCTTGTAGAGCGTGCCCCGCACAGAATATTTGTTGAATGGATATGAAAATTTTACACAGAATACTACACATTGTACTATAACCAACAAATTTGGTCTTACTGAATTTGGATCTATTATGAAGAAGTTAACGTTTTTACCCGAAACACTTGTTTTAGACTAGTTTCAGGACTAGCGAAAAACCCTATTTTCCACGGAGTGTAACGCTAAAAATACAAATAAACACAAGATGAAAGTTTTACCACAGATACTTGGATATGTTTCCTCAATGGACTATAAATTTCACAGTCTGAATCATTCTAGAAAAAAACGTTATTGTGAAAATGGTGAGATGACCTGTAAATAACATACCTTAGAAAGCATCATCAAAAGAATTTATCCTCCCTTGAATTCCGGCCTTATTGTCTTCACCTTCCCTCTTAAATTAGGCTTATATATCCTTTGGTTACCTCAGTCACCTATAGACATTCAATATTCTCAAGTTTGATTTAAAATGAGAGAGCCTTGCCTCTTATTTATACTCTCCAAGTAGCTTCCTTAGAAGCATCTTCTAGGTCACTTTGCCCACTTTCCTTATTTTAGGGTTAACCCACTTCTAATTTATCCATTAAATTTATTATTTAAATGATTTATTTTGTATTCACTTTGAATTATAGTACACTCATCACTTCACTTTATTATTTACCTTCTAAAATATATTAAACCACTTTGACTACTTTGACCTTTTGGGGCTTCTAGATGACATATGAGGGTCCTCCAACTTCGTAAGGCCATAACACTCAAACCGTGAGGAGTTATGTGATGTTCCACATACCACTAGAAATGGAATGACATGTACTATCCATATAGAATATTATTACCTGAAAATATATCAAAACTCATACCATTATCCATCAAACAAACTTGGGTCCATTACCCAAACCTAGGTTCTCCAACTTCTCATGGCCATAACTCTCTAACCGTGAGGATTTATGTGAAGTTCCACATAACACCAGAAATGGAATGACATGTACTATCCATATAGAATAGTATTACCTTAAAATATATTAAAACTCATACCATTATACACGAAACAACCTTGGGCCCATTACCCAAACCTTTGTGCTACTGGAATTCACTACCATATTTTCTTCAAGGGTTGACATCAATGATAACCAACCTTAATCAACATTGACATGGTGAAATTCATCGAAGGAGGGCCTTGATATATCACCTATTGATTTTCATGAAGCATGTAAATATAGATGGTGTGAAAATCATAATGGAGCACAACTGACACAAGGATGGTCGGGAAAGGGGAAAAAAGGGACTGCATGTGGATGACACAGATAAAATTCCCTTGAACAAGTATGCACGACAAATGGCTTGACTCGAAAACATTAACTTAGATGAATACCATAATAATTGGTCATGGTCTGATGAGTGGAACGTGACACAATGATGGGAATGGTGGTAAATGAGAGAGAATGGATGACTCGACTGTTATATATGATGATAGAACTGGTGCATTGTCCAAGGGAGATTCAAAGTAGTAATGACTTCCAGATAATGTAGATAACAAGACGGAAAAACACTCTAAAAGTTCCCCACCATGATTGGCAAGTACCTCTTTCTATTTTTACAAGCTTGAGGAGGATAACATATGCTCGATATAGCTCATCTTATGATGAGTCCCTCAACATATTTTTAACCAACCTGAAGAAGGAGGGGTTCGGTCCCATGTGTGAGTCCTTCAGTGTAAAGTTTAACAAGCCCAGGGAAGGTAAAATCGATGGTATTTTCATGTTGAAGAATTCTGAAAAGAACTTAAAGAAGACTCCATATACTTACCTGTGGATTTTTCTTGAGCCCAGGTAGGTTTTTTCTCGCCGCTGTTTTCAGTTTTAGGAAGTCTGAAAAACTTAAAGAAGACTCCATGGGGGTACTTTTATCGTAAATTTAGTCTCACTGGCCTGAAAAAGTATAAAACAATACCTAGGAGAACTCTTCTAACCATGCTTGATTAGATTATTCCTTTTTCATAATTATTCTAACAATGCCGAAAAAAGTGGTAAACTATCACTCAAAAGACACCCTTTCTAACCTTTTAATGAGTGTGAAAGGAAACAAGCTCACTCGATAATATTTTCATATTTAGAGAGTCTGAAAAGAGATTAAAGGAGACTCCAAATAGTTCCTTTTTCATATAGCTTTTACGAGTATGAGAAAGAGATAAAAATATACTCAGTAACCTATTCTCATGTATTTGTGAGGATGAGAAAGAAAAAAGACTAAGCTCGGTAACCTATTCTCATGTATTTACGAGCACGGGAAAGAATAAAGACTAATATTGGTAACCTATTCTCATGTATTTATGAGCATGGGAAAGAACAAATACAAAGCTCGATATTGGTTTCATTTTTACACAAGCTTCAAAAAAATTAAAACTATGCTTGGGTAGGTTTCATTTTTTTACGAGCTTGAAACTAGAAAACTAACTATGCTCGACACTTCTCAATGGAAAGTTCAAAGGTGGGTGGTTGGTACTTTTCACATAGCTTGAGAATCTAGAGAATTAACTCCAGCATGATAAACAGAGGCTAGAGACATGCCCCCCAAGCTTCGTTTCATCTATCAACTCTTCTCCCATCGCCAATTTCTATGACAAATTAGAGTGTTGTCTACAGAGAGGAAAATGTTATCCAAAGGAAGAAAGAGGATCAAATGTCACAGGTAGATGATAGGAAGGTTCAGTTACGAGTTCTTATGAAATACTTGACTCAACAGGAGAGACAATTGTTTCATTTTTTTAATGATATTGACACAGGAAAAGAACTATGCTCATAAGGGTTTGTTTCATTTTTTAACAAGCTTGACATAAAAAAAGAAATATGCTTGACGATCGGTTTCATTTTTTAACGAGCTTGATATTGAAAATAAACTATGCTCTTTGTTGGGTTGGATCCTTAGACTCTTGGTTCATTTTTGAATGAGCTTGACATAGAAATGGGTACCATGCTCGTAGCTATCATCTTGATCATGGCTTCCAAGAGGATAAAACTCTGGAAGGAATACATGTCAAGGGACAAACCTCAATCATGGCTTCCAAGAGATCTTCACTATATGGAGGAACAACACTTTAGAAGGAATACATGTTGAGAGGTGTGATAGGGGTAGGGGGATCAGGCTTTAAAAGTCCAATCGAAGAGATCACCATGTAAACTACTAGATCTAAGTCAGAATAAGGGAGAGATTCATTCTCATGCGGAGTTGAATCCATGGGACATGTTGCCACATAATTGATCTGTGATGGGGCCGATGACATTGGAATATAAGGACCATTCAGGGAATACATATGGTTTACCATCATATGAGGGTCAATGAATGAAAGCTAGTCTATGGTCACTATTCTTCCATTGTGAGGGAAACACATCACTCGAAAGAGTGTGGACACAAAATATTTCATGGCATAAACATAGTCTCACCCAAGGAGTAAACAAAATTCCAAGGGATTGTGGACTACCATCACATCAATGTAGACCATTTTTCCCCCAACAATAATAGGAAACTGAGGAAGGATCCATAAAGGTTGAATAACCCTTATGTTAAAAGCCAATAGATTCTAATTCACCGGTGCAAGCTGATGTGAACCAAGATCTTTCCAAGAATTTGAGGATATGATGCTAACATAAGCTCCTTCCTCTATTATAGTGTTAGGAATATTCCTACCAAAAACTTTGACAGTGATTTGGAAAGGCACGTAAGAAGGAAGATGAGGTTTTTTTATAACATTCCAATAAATAATAATCACATTGCTTGGAGGGGGTGTTGTTGGAATGGGTGGAATTCCCCCTTGTCCATAGGAATCTACAGTGACAAGAAAGACCTGAGCGACATCCTCATTCTTCAAAGGAGGAATGGGATATATTGATGTGGATATCAAATCAACCACTTGATGGATCGGATCGACCGAGGAGGGACTCATATCGATCACTGGGGTTTCACTCTTTGATGGAAGAGTGGGATCGACTGATGACAGAATCATATTAACCACCTTATCAACTGGGTCAACACAGGATGAAACCAAATTGATCACTTGATCAACCAGACTAACCAAGGAGGGAACCATATTGACCAATTCATCAACTAATGGTGGGTTGGGAGAGAGTTTACAGTAACATGTTGGAATTGGTTGTTGAACATCAACAATATTTTTCTATGCAGATTCATCCATGCGGGGACAAAGGTAGGTGTGGTGCATCTCCTTACATTACAATCAAGGAAATTTGACTTTACCCTTCTTATTTCCAAACTGATTACTAGTCAATGGGTTGTCACCAACATGACCTTCAATAGTTGATGACGTGGATTGAGAAGAAACCTGAGACCACACTTCTACGACCCTAGGATACCAGGGAAATAATTTAGAAGGTGATCACCCTTATAAAGAATCCAAGGGAATTTTGTCTCGCGATATTTCTTGTTAGGCTTGACGACAATATCAACACTCCCAACATGATGGCCAGAGGTTGGATGATAACTTTGAACATGTCTTGTAGTGGTTGGAATCTTTTCCTCTTTCTTAATTTTATTCTTCTTACTCTTTTGTTTCTTCTTATCCAACTGGTTACTAGTTGTAGATATTTCACTAGGAGAAGAGGAAGAATGGGAAGAATACCCTAAGGGAGAAAAAGGTAGAGGATCGAAATGAGGTTGAGGATCTTTGGGTGGAGTGTTTACATACAAAGAACTAGGATAATTGATGTTCATCGGAGTGGAAAATAACCAAACTGGTAACCCAATCGTGAGACCAAGAAGAGTCAAAGTGGTGATGTAAGGTGGACCAATGTGTCCCGTAGAAGGATAAAAAAATGAAATCCCTAGAAAATTGATTTCTTCATTGGTATTCCTAGGAATTGACACCATAGATACAGACTCAAATCTAAGGTCCACTAAGAAAACAAACAGCACATACTAGAATCTAGGAAGAAAACCAAACAAACCAATAACTTCTCACAATGAACGTACTAGTTGGTGATGAAATCCAACATCGCGAGAACATGTGAGAAGGGGTTGGGCTGAGCGGGTGGATCAGTTACATTCGAGACCTAATTAATAGTATTACACCCTGGTGCAAGTCCCCTTATGGCGAAAGTCGCGGGTGACCTTCCAAGGATCATGAGTGAGTTTGACCAACGTATGACCTAGGTACAGTGAAGAATCCCCTTCACTATCACCTTGTGTATAGACCCTAAGGATTATTGCCACTAAGATTTCAAAATATCAGTCAGCCTCCAGGAGGGTACAATTGACAATCGAGTTTGAAAGTATGGATGGGATATCAAGTCCAAAATTCTCCAAGAGGACTAGAAAAATCTCCAGAGGACCCTGAACGGATTCGGGATTCACAAAGTTCCGATGGAAAATGAAAAAAGTCAATTCTCAAGAAGAACCCCCAATATACTAATGTTCAACTACGTTCGGTTAAGCCTTGGAGGGGTAATATCCATTGCTCTCCTTGACATGACCTCCTGTTTAACCCCTTTGTGAGAGGGGGGTCTCGACTATGCTTATACAAAAATTGGAATTTCCCTCCCTATCACAAGATTCTAAGTTGGTTTTAGTTGATTTGGATATTTCACCTCACAACCTATTCCAAATCTCTATCCTAATATATTGTTGATGTACAAGCCCAATAAAGAAAAGTCACTAGATCATTTTTATTAAGCGCTTGATTTTATGGTTGTTGGTTTACTCAAGGGTGCAGTAGTGAAACTAATGATGTCTAAAGGAATTGACTCCAAAAAGGTGCAGAGAATGATGCAATGAAATAATTCTTTTTCGATGAAAGCTAGCTAAATCGGGGAGGGGAGTTCTTTACTCATTTATAATGACAACTAAGCACTCAACAACATGCAATCTTAATTTTCTTTTCAATGAAATGGAAAACAATTCCAAATGATGAACTAAAGTTCTTTCAATGTGAAATCAAACAACTTTCCTAAGCTACTTTTGAAAACACTCCAATGAAATTTTATACTTACTCTTTTTCTTTTCAAGTAATTGCAATTTGAAAGGAATTCCTTCTATTTATTTTCTTTGAATATATAATGTGTAATGCATTGAAAAGTAGATAAGAAGGAAGAAAGAAAATATCCCAAATTGAAACACACAAAAATAAAGGCTTCAAAATTGAAAATGGTCTTCCAAATGACTAAAAATCAATCAACACTCAAAGCAATCAAAGAAAGAGTGGGAAAACAATCAAAGAGAAATTTCTTCAAACAATCTTTCAGGGAGATGCCAAGGATATCTAGACTACTTGAGGAGGCCAAGGAAGATATTTTTTGTCAGACCAATGCAAAAAGAAGTGAAATAAGATGACATATAAGTGGCATACATAAAGAGAGGAAAAATTTTCCAAACATTTCACAAAGCATTGTAAAATTCACAGCAAGAAATCTAAGGAAAATCCAAGGTGGATCTGGAGTGTTGAAGAGGCCAAAAAAAATAGATTTGAATGGGTTTTTGAAGGAAAATTATTAAAAAATGAGTCTCAGGATAATGGTCTCTCCCTAAAAAGGGAGAAAGAGTGACCACTCGCTCCCTGTGAAGGGATAATGTGCGACCAGAAGGTTTGGTTTCTCCCTTGTAGAGAAATGGGTGCGACCAAAGGAGTTTTTTCACTCCCTTATAGATCAAAAGGTGTGACTGAAGGAGTGTGGTCACTCTGTGTACACAGGGAAAGGGTGACCGAACCTGGGAAGTGAAAAATGGTGGATCTTGATGAGATCTGGAAAATCTGGTAAATGGGTTTTTTCAACTAGACTCAAAAAAGAGTGGGGAAATGATTGGAATGGGAAAAGAGAACTTAAAATGGAAGATATATTGAGAAATAAGATTAAAAAATTAAACAATCTAAATGGATTAATACATGGAAGAAAAAACCCCAGTATAGTCGCCAAACTGTTGTAGGGATTTTTCACCCTGTAGGAGCTGAGCTCCCTTAGGTTCTACCAACACCTAAGACAGGAACAAAGACATAAACTAAGGATGTTCCTAGATCCAGTTCATACATGAAAACCTCCAAATAATATGAAATCCTCCCAAATATCAAAGTAATCATGCATGGATTGACAATAGATCTAATAGGATATCATAACACATAATTATACTAATTCTCTATCGATGAATACATAAACTTGTATGAACAATTAGATAGAGGTAAAAATCTAGTATGTATTCTATTAATCAAAGAAGAAATATTACAAATTAAAAATGAGAAGTTGATGCAATAGTATCCTTCTAAGATCCTTGTCCAAGTCTTGCAACCAAATCACCAGAGTAAACTTGCTAGATCTTTTCTCCTTCCTTCCCATGGAAATGGCTT
Organism: Picea engelmannii; assembly: GCA_009831015.1. Taxonomy (NCBI): domain Eukaryota; kingdom Viridiplantae; phylum Streptophyta; class Pinopsida; order Pinales; family Pinaceae; genus Picea; species Picea engelmannii. Next base: position 445,320 of record ML779475.1, on the reverse strand, counting down.
GGTTATTATATGGATTTAAGGATAATGCCATATGGTTAATAGGATAATATCCTCAAGAAAAAAATGTAATCCTTCTCGATACTAAACCCAAAGAAATTGGTAGGATATCTTATCCATTGCAACCAAGTCCAAAAATAGGATCTTATAGGCTCGGTCACAACCCATACATATAGGCAAAGCGACCCAATTGTGACCCGATGAGCCATAAATCACGACCAAGCATTTTGGTCACACCCATAATGAAGGGAAAGTGAGACCAAACATTTTAATCGCTCCCCTAATGAAGGGAAGGAGAGACCAACCCTTTTCAGTCGCACCATTAATGAAGGATAACAACTTCCAAGTGGAAATTAGGTTAAAATCTCAGGGAAGAAGTGGTGAATGTTTCTAGAATGGATAGGTGATATTTAGGTGATAGTGACCTAATGATTAGATGGAAAACAACATTGTAAAATATTCCCCCTAGCAGAGGCTAGGTTGTAGTCCATGAAATCCACCCCCCACTTAGTGAAGGGACCGACGGTAATGACTAGGTGCAGAGGGGCATGGTGTGAGCGCATCTTACGAGTGAACACTTAGAAAGGGTGACACTTCTTGACTACTTCAATGTAATATTTGAAAATTGACGTCCAAAAATAACCATCTCACAATATATTTTGGGTTGTCACAAGCCTATATAAGTGACCACCACATGACCCACTTTGGTAGTGATTTATAACAGATTCAACCTCCTCATGATTCAAAAAATGACACAAAATAACATCCACCCCTCGACGATATAACGTGTCACCGATAATAAGGTAGTTTTTGGCCTAATGGCATATACACCATCGGTCGTCTCTCGAAATATGTTAGGGAAGCTTCAGAGTTTGAAGGTAGATTAAAATATCTATATACCAGGGGTTTGAAGATGAGATAAGGAATATGTGTTCATCCGTGAATGAATCATCATGAAAAATATCATCATCATGTCTACGGAAGTCTGACATCAGTTCTGCAAGAACTAGTGACTTCTTGGAATTCACAGAGGATAAATCCTGATCAAATTCCTGTAGAATCACAATCCATTTATTGTGTTTCCCCCCTATGATATGTTGTGTAAGGATGTATTGAAATGGATTGATATAAAAAACCATGGTAGTATTGCAGAGCAAGATATAGTGACATAATATTTGAACCACATGCACGACTACCGAGGATAGCTTCTCTACATGAGAATACTTAATTTCAAGACCAATTATATTTCATCTAAGGTAATATAAAACATTCTCATGGATCTCGTCATCTTCCTATACTAGAACCATACAGATCAGACCTCCATATGAAACAATATAGAGCATGAAATCTCTATTGTAGTCCAGGGGTTTGAACAACGGTGTCGATACTAGGGATTTCTTAAGAGCATCAAAGGACTCTTGGGATCACTCATCCCATATGAATGGAGTATCCTTCTTCAAAAGATGCATGGAACCCTTATTTATATTGGCATAGTTATCTATGAAATGACGCAGGAAGTTATCCTTCCCCTGTAATCCTTGAAGTTGTCAAATATTATGCGGGGGAGGAAATAGAAGTATTTCCTCAACCTTCATGGGATCCACCATGATCCCATGCTCTGAAAATATGAAACCAAAAAAGTGGCCAGACCTAACGAAAAACATGAATTTGTGAGGGTTCAACCAAATGCGATAATAGAAACATATCTCAAATACTAGTCGAAGATGAGTCAACTGATCAATCCTCTTTCGAGAGTGAGTAGCGAGATTGTTTAGATAGGATTCAAAAATATGTTTAAGATCATGAAACATGAAGGTCACAGAATGTTGAAAGGTTTCTCCATCATTTTTAATACCGAAAGGAATTTTATGGTATGTAAAGGTACCCCAAGGACTAATAAATGTCATATTGTGTTGATCCTCGTGTTTAATTTGAATTTGATTATAACCTGAAAATCCGTCCATAAAACAAAAGACTTTTCTTCCCGCACACTCATCAATAATATGATCAATAAAATGAGTGGGGAAGTTATCTTTAGGACAAGCTTTGTCCAGGTCCCTAAAATCCATACATACACAGATGGTTCTTTTCTTCTTATCAACGAGAATGGGGTTGTATACCCATTCAATCAAGGGAACTAGGTAGATGAAGCCAACATTGAGCAACTTATCCACCTCTACCTTAATAGAGGGGAATTCCTAGGATTTACAACTCTAAGTCATTGTTGAATAGGTTCAACATTCAGATAAATTTTAATTTTATGTTCGACAATATTGGGGTTTATCTCTGACATCGCTTCAACGAACAAGAAAATACATCTCAAAATTATTTAAAGAGATCAGTGCATATTTTAATTTCTTCAGGTAGACAATATGCATTGATATACACATTTTCAATTTTACCAGGGGTTCAAGAGATGTCAATATTGACGGTAGGAGAAATGTTTTCCATGTTTCCTTTAGCATATATACCATGCATATCTAATGGAACCACGGTGTGACTGACCATCTCACTCAAGGTGGACCTAAATTCATCTTGTTTAATCCATTCAAGCCCCAGAAAAAAATAAGATCTATGATGAAGGTCGTCCCAAGGCCGATCTGGGCCAAATATGGCCTCTATGTTGGCTTCATCTGAGGGTAAATTATCATCAAGGAAATCATGTGAACAAGATAATTGTACAACCCATATGGGCTCTAAGACGAGAGGATCATGGTTTGCAGTAGCTTCTTGTATAGCGTGATATGCAGTTTCTACTACGGACAAAGGCATTTCCATCCCAATTTGTGAATGACATTCATATGACATATCCAGAGAAGGTAGGGTCCATGGTTCAAGAAGATATGACATATGAAAAGGAATAGACCATAGTGACGATGAAGACTCATTAGATATGTAATTAATATATGATATTGGTGCTGAGAAATTAAAAGTTCCCATCAAGGGGAATACATACCAACACCAAAATTCTCAATTGCCTGCTAAGAATTATCAATAATGGGGAATGAAGGTCCCACATATGCAGAAGGAATAGGATGTGCAAAGGAAAATCGGTTGATCGTCACTATATCCCCTTCATGAGGAAATCATAAAATGCATAAAACTGACGACACTACGACTGTCATAGAATAAGTCAAATTACACCCCAATAAAACATTGTTTTTGACAGGTGCATCAACCACCTTAACCTTGACCTCCATGGTATTTCTGCCTAACTGGATCATGAAAGAGGGAAAGATACCATGGGGTCTAAACGAACATCCATCGAATTTAGTCATGGTCATGGATTGAGACAACAATGGAGAGTCAATGGCTTTCCAAAAATATAGAGACATTACTGATGTCGAAGCACCTTAATCAATGACAATAGGCTTGATGGTGACATTCATACCCTCCACATGGATTTAAAATACCAACTGGTAAGCCAAGCGAGGGTTGACATACACAACATCGAAATTGATAACCTTTGAGCCACTCAGGTTTAGAGCTCCCAAAGCAGTTAGCAAGGAATTCCTCTGTGTGGGACACGTATGGAGCACCTCCAAGGCCAACATTGCACACGATGTTTGGCCCAAATCCTCAAAAATCAAGTAATTTTGGGTGACTCTAGAATTGGGATTGTGGGTAGAGAGATTAAGGGATCCTTTCGAAATACAAGGCAGAGGTTCTAGCTTATCAATATGCAAAGTTATTTCCATAGGAGGAGGCTCTGGACCTATAATAGGCTGTGAAGAACCATAATCATGAGCTCGAGTGGCTATACTAACTTCATATTTAACCATATTGACGCAAATATGTCCACCATCATGTGCCAAGGGATTTTTACTTCCACTTGACGCATTTCCAGTTTTGAGGATCCCGAGGTCATGTTTTGGTTATGTGGAAACAAGTTAGTCAGCACAACGTGTTGCTGTGTTATGAGCCTCGATGATTCCTCGATTTTATGGAACAAGTGGGTAAGGTGATCATCTTTATAAAGTTTACAAGGAAACTTCACCTTCCTATTTTATTTCTTTCCCTCACCAACTATTGGCCCTTGACCAAGTTTTGAGGATCCTTGGTCATGTTTGACCTATTTTTGGGACTTCGACAGGATTTCGAAGGTAGAGCGCAAGATGAAGTGGAGATCATGGGATCTCAACCCCTTTTAGAACCCTTTTTGGGATTTGGGATTATGTAATGGGTTTGGGAATGTCGGCCCATGGGTTTACCCATGATTAGGCCTATTTTATATGTATAAATAGAAGGCTAGGCAATGTAAGAGGAGGCAGTTGCAAGTTGGCTAAGTTCTAGAGTTGGATCTATGTGATCAAGAGTTGTAATTGCTTTGTGCATACTATCTGTAAAGGCTTGCAAAGCTAAGTGAAAGTGATTGTAATAAGTTGGTGTGCAGATTGTGTAAGAAGGCTTTGTGTTGTGACCTAACTCGGGGAAGGAGGATCTGGCGAGGTGCGCACAGATATCATGTCCTATGAGGAGTGGGTCTTGTGGCTTTGTGCATTGAACGAAGATAATAAAGAAGAAAAAGAGTTGGTGGACGTTCCCCAGGGTGGGGGTGAACCATGTACATGTTGTGTTGTTCTTCTTTGTGTGATATGTTGATGTGTTTATATGTTAATGTTCTTAGTGATTTAATATAGATGAATGATCTATTGATGCTTAGTGCTTAATGATATGGATGGATGTTATATCTAACTTATATACATATTCTTAGTGCTTGAATCTGCTAGATATGATTTGTTCCATCGTGCTAAGTGTTTCTAGATGCTAGATCTAGTTGAATACTGCGATGCTCTATAATTAGGGTTTACTGCGTTGTAACTGAGACTAGATATAGATGACTGTTAGTTGTTGAGTTCTTTTTCAAGTGTTAGATTCACAGATCTATGTCCTAGCTAAGGTTGCATACATTTGAGTCCTGCAACCACCCCTGCCTTTACCTCAGGTGAGAATTCATCTGCTTCGCAGGTGTTGCCGAAAGGGTCGGTAGTTAGGGTTTTGTTGGTGTGTTGTTGTAGCATTGAACCCTAGGTATGCCCCTATGCCAACAAATGGTTCCATTGCCGAGACCTGCAACTGTGATTGCTCAGAACTGTAGAAAAAAAATCTTTATGCGAAGATCTGATCTGAAATTATGAAAGCTCTGTGCATAGATCTGTTTCTCTAGTGCACAGTATTATACTTTATCTGTGAAGCTCTATACTAAGAAAAGAAGCTTGATCTGAACAAAAGAGATAAGATTTGAATGCTTTGTGCTATGATAGAGGTAAGAATAGTGAAATTTTTTAGATCTGGAAGCTTTGTGCTATGATAAAGATAATATTAGTGAAAAATTTTGTTTCTAAAGTATGGATCTAGGTATGTTTGATAAGATTTGTCCTAGCTTGAAAAATAGGGCTATGATAGATGAAAGAAGATTTGATATGCGTAGATTTGATAAGAATAGTCAAAGATATGTTATACCTATGCATAGAGAGAATTTTTGGACTAACAAATGGATGCAAGATCCTAGAAATATTTTTTTGTAGGTTAGCTACCATGATCCTAGTGCACAGTACAGGAAAGGTTGGGGATCATTTAAGAGAAAGAGAGGATTAACCCTTTGTTACAGTTGCAGAAGACCGAGACATCTGGCTAAGGAATTCCCTGGTAGAATACCTAGTTTCCTTTGTTGCAAGGATGCGGACCATGAAGTTTTGGATTTCCCTAGATTGATTGATAAGGTTGAAAGGATGGATATGGAACAAGTAGACCCCGAGAAAGGTCAAGCAATTGAGATTATAAAAGAACCCCAGAAAGAATCAGAAAAAGTATTGCTACAGATGAAAGAAACCCTGAATGACCACCGACATATCAGCTTATTAGAGATATTCAAAGAAAAATAATGGATTAAAGTAAGAATAGGATACTTCAACATTGACTGTATTCTAGATGAGGAAAAACAGGTGAATATTATGACAAAAAGAACTTGGGAAATTCTAGGAAAGCCTGTTGTGATTCCTTCATTTGGAGGAATACGTTTATTTAGAGGAAAGATAATAAACCTATGTGGAAAGCTCACCTAGATATCTATGAGTGCTCATGGAACTTCAATAGAGGAAGAATTTGAAGTTGTTAAATTTATTGAGAAAACCGCTCCATTTGCTATGTTACTAGGAAAACCTTGGATTGGAGATCAGGCCATAAGAAAAGAAGAAGAAATCCTAGAGCAGAAGAAGAAAGAGTTAAAATATTTCATGACTACGAGAATCACATACTTCATTGAAGAAAAGGAGAACTGAGAAAAGATATTTAAGACCAAAGACTTGGATGTCGAAGTAGGAAGAACACTAGAAGACCTGCAGAAGATTGAAGTACCTATCCCAGATACAGAAGAAGTATTACCCCTGATTTATAGGAAAGAATATCAGTAACGTGAAGTTACTCTGTTGAAAGAAGATAAGAATTAGAATGGAAAAAGGAATACCGAGATGAAGCTCACCAGAAATAAGGATAGAAAACTAAGTAAGAAGAGAGATAAGTTACATAAGGTTCCAGAGGGAACCTCGCAGAAGGAAAATTTGCAAAATTGGAACTTCGTCGGGATATCAGAACAACATCACATGGAACTTCTCCATGGTGATGCAATATAGTCATTAGGAACAACATAACCATTAGACTGACGGTCCGAACGGGTAGAAAGGAATTTATGATTAGGAAGTTTGCCACCATACCATTGGGACTGCACCATAACGGACATAACTGAGTTAATGAAGCCTTCTCACCCATTGCAAGAGATCCATTGCCAAGTTATCTATTTATCCTGTCGTGCCACACAACAAGAACACTTTTGCTAACCATGAATCTGAGTCTGTAGACTAGTTGATTTTGCACAATTATCATCGCATTATTTCCATTCATCCCATTGCATTGAGAAGTTACTCTTCGAACCTGAGATATTCAACCACGAGCATGCATGTCGGATGAGCTTAGCACTGCAGAGAAAATTGTCAAAGAAGTTCTCATTGACCTAATGACTGAAAGAGTAATGTCTGAAAGAGAAATATTTGCAAGTATTCAAGCATCATTGACAAGAGTGAAAGCCTCTCCGTTGACTGCTCGCGGAGCTGGATCATCCCGACCATTGCCAGAAAAGAGAACCAAACACATAGATGACCTAGAAAATGCGAAGCTGATCCCATACATATTGCCCGATTACATCCTGCCTCTAGTCGAAGTGGTGAGTCGAGAGAGCGCGCTAAGAGATTTTGAGTACTCCATGATTACTACATACCTCTTGAAGGGGATATGTGCAATTCGTGCATAGCAGGAAAAGATCACAGCGTTTAAGTTCAGTGACTTCAACCTTGGATATCGCAAGAACAATAGTATGCTTTCCCCATATAAATACCTGAATAGGATGAAGGGGAAGAACTCAAAGATAATCCCCCAGCTATGGACAATGAACCTTGCACCATCCACCCTGTTAAATGTATGAAAATACCACACTTCATAAGGCACTAGGAAGTGAATACCTATGTCAATCTATTTCTCTCATGTTACCATGGTGGTTACTTATGGCTAGACTACCATATTACAATCGATCCTACGTTGATCCATAGGATCATGGGGTTAAGTATGCAAGGACCCGATCTGTAAGAGTTTTATCTAGTAAAATCCACAGATCACACGCTAGCACAGAATATCAAGGATACATATGGTAATGTTGAAAAGGGAGCGTGAGGCTACAAGGTAGCCTCCATCCAGAATGGCGTAGTGTTCCTAGCCTACTAGCTCATAGCTGAAAAGTTAGTAAGGAATAACAGACCTACGCAGGTCACATGCTTTGTTGTTGACCTCGCAGGGAAGTACGTGGAAGGCCTACAGATGAACTGGGTGAAGTACCTAGTTAATCAACTGGAGCTAGACTATCGCGAAGCACAGGTGTTTGCACCCAATTCATCACTTGATGAGAAAATTAAGAGTGCTTACATGCCCAGTTGGGCTCTGCTAGGCATGACAGCTGTGAAGTAAAGGGTTAGAAAGAGAAACAACAGAGTTATAAACACAAATCAAACTAAAACTAATTAAAACTAAGAGCATATGAAATAATGAAAAATAAATACAAATGGACCAATATCACCAATGTATAAGATGATCTTATTGATGAAATCCAAAGGCACAAAGAAGAAAGGGGACTTGGGTCCCTTCTTTCTCCAATGGAAGGCTCTTGAGGCCCTCAAAGCTTGCTCCCCTTACAATGAAAGGATGAAAATGTGGGTGAAAGAAATCCAAGCTTATTCACTCAAGTGAGGGGTGAATAGCTCTATGAAATGCAGCTTGTAATGTTTATTGCCAAAGAATGGGTCCTTAGCAATCTTAGCAGCATAACAGTATGAAGAATTCCTTGAGAAAATGGTGGTTATTCATGGCTTTTTATAGCCCAGCATTGGGATATTATGTAACCTCTTTTGAATGTGAAAAGGGGCTCTTTAGGGATCAATTAGGTCTTTGACCATCCCACCATGAGGATTGAGCTCGGATTTGGTGTCAAATCGGCTTGGGATCTGATCCATTAGTGGTTGGGAGGCCGACCAATTTCAATAAATGCGTCGTTTAGCAGGCGCGCGAGTTTTTCTCCCAACAACCGCGCCTTGTGCACATATGCGCGCTTTGTACGTTTCTGTTACGCGCATGAGCGCGCGCACCCAGATGATGTAAAGAACCTTTCAAATTTTTGGTCATTTGTATAGTTTTTTGACCCTTTTGCAATGCTGAGGAATTAATCTTGTGCCATGAATGACTTTTTCTGTTTTGACGATGCGGAGTTCTTGTCACCATGTGCGGACGAAATTTTAGTGATAACAGATGCCCCCTGATGGATGAGGTTAGGAGCATACGTATAGCCGAAATCCATCAATGTTTCTTTTACTGAGAATGGTGTTGTAAGGGAGAGCAAGAATGGGACCGTGTAGAGAAATCCTTTGGAGAAGAAAGGAACCTGTAGAGTCCGACCTTCTGCAAGGTGCGTAACAATATATAACTATGTACAAATGAGGCGGGCATGCCCCATGCTCGTATATATAACTCTGAAAAAAGATGATGGAAATGTTGGTGTAGACAACTGCAGCGCCCTCGGGGGTGGAATGATAAAGGCAGAAGACAATTCTGTAAAGGAACATACTCTGAACCATAGGTAATGGTCTCGGAAATAAACAGCGATGGTGATGTGGGCATTGGTGGCCCTACCAAGTTCAGAGGTCTTCGGCAACTGATAATAAAAATTGCAATAGTTGCAAAGTAAGACCCACCGTAACATGAGAAAGTGTTGGCGTTGAATGTTATGGGGGTCAACGACAGCAGGGAGCAATGGTGTTTCCCCCTGTGTCGTCCGAGATCACTCATTAAATGGTAAATGAGAACCAAGATACTATCACCCTTCTAGAAAAGTGTGTTGATGTCGACAAAAGGAGGATGTGACTCCCAGAAGCAAGGGGCTTCATGGAATCTACTGTGGTGAGGAAGTGGCAGAGGTACATGGACGAAGTCAAGAAGTGTGAAGACTCAAGACTACCCTTGGTTGGAGAATGCATGAAACAAACAGTGGTCACAACCATGTGACAAGTTCGAGTGTCAGGGGGACGCCAAGACCGAGGATAAGTTGTGCCAGAGGCAGAACAAGGTGAACAAATTCAGAGGGTATAGGTAAGTGATCTGGGTAGTACTCTGAAGATATAGACGATGCCGGCGAGGGTGAATGAGAAGTAATGCTCCAACCAAGGGTGACATGGGTTGCGTGTGGCCAAAAAAGGAAAGCAGGTCGCCAACGATGACGACAAAAGTAAAGACTGGGAATAAAAGGCTTTTGTACAATAAATAATGAAAAAATGTGGGAAAGATGTACAAAATATAGAAACGGGTGCCCCAGTGTGAAATGAGTGCCCCAGGGAGGGCAGAAATTTCTGGGAAAACTGATGAAGGGTGGGGGCCCCATTGGCGAGTTTCTGTATGAGGTAGGTGAAATGTAGATAGGTTCGCAGATGGGCAAACTGATGGTGGATAAAATGGTGGGTTCATGATCCTGCGGAGGTGCAGGTAAAAAAGAACATAACCATAAAGCGATGTGCTGGGAGTCTATATGGGAAGCTAGCAAAATGAGGAGAAGAAGTATGTGGTTAATTCACAACATGATGAAAGACTACTGGGACTCCCATCCCTAAAGGGTAATCAAGAACAACATGAGTGTCAAAAGTGCAAAGAGGTGCTATGAATGAGACAACTCATGTGGGTAAGAATACTACCGGGTACCAGTACCAAAAATGAAAATGGATGTGTGAGTACTGCAGAGCCGGAAATGGGTATCCTAAAGGCCAAAATCAGGGGGTGTGACTGGGAATGTAAATGCAATACAGCGGGAGAGACTACATGCCAGTGTTGAGTATATACCTGAAGGAGTGATGTGGAGAGATGTTGATCAAGTACCTACACATAGAACAACCAAATACCCAAAGTGAACAATATCTGAAGAGAATCAAAGATATGAGCATATATTTGACAAATGTGACTATGCACGTGCGTACCTGACCATGATATGGAAAAAAGGCACCCCGGGGACCTAGGATGAAAAGTGACCCAAGGACAGCCATGATGTAGGTGGCGGGACGCTGATCCCGTGACTGAAGACAGTTTGAAAAATGGACGTCGTGGGCTCCCGGAATGGTGAGTGGAAGTTTGGAAAAAGGCCTATATATAGCTGTAGGGCCCACATTGCCACCTCATTTGTACCTGCTGCTACAGTGAGTTTTCGAGCAGATTCAGAGGAGATTGAGTGATTCCGGGAGCACGAGGTACCTGATCGATGGCGTGCGAGTTTCAGGTTAGTGGTCTAATCATCCTGCATAGCTATAGGTTTCCAATTTTTGGGTAGGGTAGGTACGGGGGGTCGTACGGGGGTTTTGGGGGGTTTTTTGATAGGGTGTGGGCCCCAATGCACGGGCAATTCAGTGGAAGGCGCGCATGCATGCGCGCCTATACACTGAATACAGGCGCATTAATGCACGGGTGTAGGAATTTAAGGCACGCCCTAGGGGCGCGCCTGTGGGGTAGACAGGCGCGCAGGAGTGCGTGCCTGTGGGGTGGGATTGTTGAACCAATCGATAGGCCCTGATGGGATAAAGTCTTTGGTTTCGACTGCATATATGGGATTATGGCTAGGAGGCATGAGGGCTTCCTGCGGAAGGAAGAGTGCACGATGATGTAGTGCGTTCCAGGGAATGTCCGAGCGCTGTAACTCTTCCAGTATTTCTTCGTCGCATTGGAAACGACGAGAATATAATGGATTGTGAGGAGTGATCTTAGTGACAGTGTGGTTGCTCCCTGTTGTAGAAACAGAGGAGGTAATGCAAGGAGAGGGCGAGGGTTCACTCGTCATAAACCATATATTGAGGTATTGAGGGGTACCCGTATTAGTGGGATGGAGAGTCTCCTTCGGGGAATGAGTAGGAGAGTTAGGAGGGTTACGGGGTAAATCCTCCGAAATATCATCTATGAACCAAGGAGGTGTTGGGAGTGCCTCGGGTTTGGGCGAAATGATATGAAGATATTTGAATGGTGCAGATATGTCAATGATTGCCTCTGTGGGTTGGGGATGTAGGGCCAATCGACGTTGTCTGTATGCGAGGATTATTGGACACTGGTATGTAAAGTGAGCCAATGAATCGCAAAGAGAGAAAGGGCATCTCATGCGTTCATTGACTGAAGTGGTGACATAGAGAATGTCAGTGATTGGTTTTTTAGAAGACGTGGCAGGGCGTGGGTTGTTTTGAAAGTCTTGGCTTATGATAGCCAGTGCCTGCCGGAAACGTGGCAGTGTTGGACAATGATGGGTGTAATGGCCATACTCAGAACAAATGGCACACGCGAACTTGGTCTTCAACCCTTTACTACTGGAAGGTTGAGTGGTAGAAGTAGTAATGGGTGGTGCGGGGGTTGGATTGGGGGGAATCAAATTCCTTAATTCTGGTAATGATGGGCAGTTGTTCGTTTGGTGACCCTCCGTGCAGGTGGTGGGATGCACGGAGGAAGTGGAGTTGTGGGCTCCTTCTTCTGTCGCCTGCCCCCGGCTATAACAGGGGGGGTAGGGAGGATGGGGGTAGTGGGGGTTGTGGGAGTGATGACAGGAATCGTCATGGGGAGTCCTTCCTGTGGACGGGGGACCATCTCAAGTGGATGTAAGTACCACACTGGGAGTGCTAACACCATATTGGGTAGTGTGAGCGTTGCTGCTACCTGAAAAGCTTCTATACCGGGTGGAGGGTAAAAGAAGGGAATTTGAGTGAGGGGTCGGGGAACTGACTCCCAGATGGGACTAGGCCCTTGAGGGGATGTGGATTCGTGGACTGTAGGGGCCGACGAGTGCGCAGGAGGCTCATGTGGGAGTGGTGCTGTGACTGTTGAGACGTCAGGAATGACGGAAGCCTCCTGAGGAGGATGAGCATCCTCCTGGAGGGTTTCCTTAGATGAAACGATGCATACTGCATACTTGGCTAGGGTTAAGGAGTGGTGGTGCTCCATGGTACGTCCCTAACAAGGATGGATCTTTGAAAATCCCAGGACCCATCTCGATGAGTGGATATACATGTTTGTTGGTGTGAATAAGAGGAAGAATGTTATCGAGATTGGCAGATGGGTTAGGCTCGTAATGCGAGACTTGGTCAATGGTCACAATCTTCCCGTTGTGAGGGAACATGATTGTCCTAAAGACTGATGATGCTACTGCCTTCATAGCATACATGTAGGTACGGACAAACAAGATATTGTAATCGAGTTGAGCGTCGATAACTTCAATGTCAATGAGAATGGTTTTGCACCCTAGTTCTACGGGGACATTTTGGAAGAGCCCTTCGGGGGACGATGGTCTCCTATCATAAGCTCGCAATGTGATGACAGAGGGTAAGAGGTCCAGGGAACCAAGTTTCTGCCATACTGTTTTGGACATGATGCAGGTAGATGCCCCTTCATCGATGATACACCGATGGACGGTGATGTTCCGTATTTTGACTGGTATTTGAATAGCAACTATGGCGGGAAGATGCGGTTCGCAGCTATCAAGGTCAAAAGTGATGAGTCTAGTATCGGCAGGGTCGACTGCCCCCAAGGCGAAAAGTAATGTTTTTCGCTGCGTTGGACAAGTCTGGAGGACTTCCAGAACTGACATGGTAGCCAGGGATTGCGCTAAGTCATCTACCAAGCTGTAGTTATGTGCTGCCCTAGCCTATGGGTTGTGAACATTCCTGCGCAAGGGAATGCGAGGGATGCGTAGTGGTGGTTCGGTGGTAGGACAGGGGATCACCAATGGAGGTCCTATCGGTGTCGGGTTTGTCTCTGAAGAGATGGGAGTAGACTCAGCTATTGTAGGATACTGACGATTGCGTGTTTGCAAAAGAATTTCTTCCTCATTGGTGAGGAGAATTGTTCGCTTTGCTGGATTGTTGGGATTATGGTATTGGCCCACCTGAGGTGGGGGATGCTGTGTGTCCTGATGGGTGTTTATGACACCTTGATGTGGGATAGGATTTTTCAGCATGGCGAGAGGGGGTTGTTGCGCATATTGTTGTTGTGCTTGCTGTGGCGCAGGTTGCGCTGGGGAGGGGGGAAGGCTCCCGGAGTCTTTCAACCTCTTGAAATCAGCGATCTGGGGGCAATGGTGAGTGTAATGACCATACACGCCACAAAGAGAACAAGGGTGGATGGTTTTAACAGTATTCCTCCCTTGGCGTTTGTTTTTATTTCCCCCCTGGGGGTTTTGGTTCCCTTGGTTCGGGTTGCCCCTAGTGGGTGGGTGCTGTGGTGGTTGATTCCTGACTTGACCAGGATTGTTGTTATTCCTATTCCTTCCTTTCTTCTTGGCATTGTTCGAAGGGTGAGTTGGGTTGGCTGTGTTCATTTGTTCAAAATTTTGGTATTGTTGAGCAGCCGAGGGTTGAACAAAGTTTACCCCCGCATGGGGATGTGGGGGAGCCATGGGTTGTGGAGGACCAGGAAAGGGAAAGTATGGATTTTGTGGTGGTACCGATCCATAGGGTACATAGGAAGGCATCGCGCTTTCATTAGTACTATAAGATGATGTTGAGGGGGTACCACTGTTTGCGGGAAGAGGTGGATGTATGGGAGGTGTCGGTGGTGGTCCACTAACGGGTGGAGGTATAACAACAGGGTATGGCTGTTGGTACGGGGGTGGGGGGTAGTAAGAAGTGCCCCCATATGCCGGCAGGTACTGAGGCGTTCCATACATCGGTGGTGGTTGGGGTTGTGGACTATGGTGTGTGGTGGCACCAATTAGCCCGTCTGCTGAGTGAGACATCCCTGGTTTGTCTTGACCAAATGGCACAGTTCTGGGAAGATCAGGAAGTACTGTGTATAAGTACCCTGACTGTGCGTAAATGAGGTCATATTGTTGGGCTTTACTGATGGATTCTTCTTCGGATTGAGGGAAGGTAGAAGCGACATCCTTCCCGAGGAAAGCGACAAGTGATCTAAGAAACCAGTCAAGACATTGTTGTTTGGTGGTTTCTGCTTTACACAAACTACGTCTCCTACGCCACTCATGAATGTGGTCAGCAATGTGGGTGGCTGAGGACTGTTTGAAGTTAGACAGTAGTTCTAGACCATTGTCATGGTGGATGGGTAATTGGAAGAAAGTTAAGAAGGCTTTGGCCAAGGATTCAAAGGTCGTATGGGACCCTGATTTTTCTTCGACATACCATTTGGCTGATGGGCCAGTGATTGTGCGTTGAAATAGTCGCAATATGATGGAATCCTCCATAATGTTGTTTGAAGAACACCATAGATGAAAGGTCATGACATGATTGGCGGGGTCATCCCCTGCCTTACCTTCAAACTTTGGTATGTCTGAAGGAAGTTTGGTTGGCATTGCAGGCCATGTGGAATCATGCAAGATAGGATCATTAGTGAGCTTGGTGAGATCCAGAATGTTGAGAGAGACCAAGTATGGCATCTGTAATGGGGTAGGAATGTTAGTTCCAGCCATAGTGTGTTGTGCACCTGATCCTTGATGGGGACTAGGTGGGTTGGTGCTTCCTCCTTGAGAGGAAGTGGGTCCCCCGCTTTCATGCAAAGGAGAGCGAGTGACTGTGTGTCCTTGGGAATTGGACCCAAGTAAGGTAGAACCAAGCAAAGCTGATCCTAATATGGTAGCACTCACAGGAGTGTGTGAGCGGGTATGACCAGATACTCCCCCTAAGATAGGAGGAAGATTGAGCAAGCGTCGTGAACGACGGGGGTTCTGTGGTTCCCCTATGATGTCAGACTAATTGAGTGAAAATGTGTGCAACAAATGGTGAGAGAAATATAGAACCAAGAGTCTT